>CABHPH010138549.1:10994-27294 GCA_902168325.1 Peromyscus nudipes | reverse complement strand
GAGAGAGAGAGAGAGAGAGAGAGAGAGAGAGAGAGAGAACCAGAGATAGACTCCACAGAGAGAACAAAGCTGAGGCTCTGAGACACAGAGTTGAAAGGACAGACATCTCAAGCCACACGGTGGTCGGGTGGAGAGGAGAAAGAAAGGTGAGATTAAAAGAAAGGACTGAGCTTGGAGGCAGAGTTACAGAGAGGCTGTGGGGGAGACGACAGGGCGATCAGGAAGGGAGGAATGGATGGGAGACAAAGAGGAACGGCCGTTTATCTCTCCTCCCAAATTAATTGAGGCTACATCAGCCTGAGCCACTAAAACGGAGCGATTATGAATGGGTTAGTCACAGGTGGAGTTAAAGGCCTTCAGAGGGATATTAGCCAAAATTGAGTGGCTTTTAATTTCTTTCTAACGAGAGACAGTAGCTGGGGAACCAGGCACCGCCTCCGCTCAGCTCTCCTGCTAAACACGGCGTGGGGGCAGCCCAGGCCACTCACCACCTGACCTGTGTGGCATAGGCAGCCAAGTGGAAATGGCCGTGTCTGTAACACGCCTGCAACATGCGTGTGACATGCCTGCAACATGCTGGCAACCATGGTGGGAGCCAGAAAGAGGGAAAGGAACCAGGATGTCCTTGGAAGTAGCCAGGCCAGGGAGTGTACAAGGTCAGGAGCAGAGGCCTCAGCAGGAGCTGAACAGGATGTGATGTGGGAAAGGGAGGGAGGAGGCAAATGCTGCCATAGAAAGGCCTTCCTATGGCTACAGGGTTCCCCAGT
Source organism: Peromyscus nudipes (assembly GCA_902168325.1). Taxonomy (NCBI): domain Eukaryota; kingdom Metazoa; phylum Chordata; class Mammalia; order Rodentia; family Cricetidae; genus Peromyscus; species Peromyscus nudipes. The sequence goes on along the minus strand of CABHPH010138549.1, from coordinate 26,527 downwards.
CACCCCGATACCATTTTTGAAAAAGGAGCCATGGTGTTGAAAGTACTGCTGCTAACTTCCCTGTGTAATAAAGACAGCCTGAACTCTGGGAACAGTCCAGTGAACCGGAAGGGTGCTGAAATATGACTTCCTCAACCGCTTTCCCAACTCAGTTCCAGGCACTCCTTCTAGCTGAGCTTTGGGAGTTACAGTCTCAAACTGTCTTCAACACTCAAAGGCCGTAAAGGAGCCTTCCCTATCCAGGGGACTCCATTGGTGTGCATGGGACATGTACAAGGGGACACATAACCCAGGTGGCCACCTGTGGCCAATTGAATAAGGTGTGTGGGCTGGATAGAGGGTTGCTGGCCTAGGATGTGCAGTGAAATCTCAGAGTCAGTGACAAATGCTGAGGTGGCTGTCCTGGAGGGTGAAGGCTGATGGAGGCCAAAAGAGGGACCTCAATGGGACTCTGTGGAGTCCAGCAAGAGGGAGGCTGGAGGTGACTCTTGAGAGGTGGATAAAAATGAAAGGTGGATGACATTTCTAGTGTGGGTACCAAGAAAAAGGGACGAAGGGGCACAAAGGACCCGAACTGACCCTCTGTGGACATGTGGGTTGTGAGGTTTGAAAGAGCATGGAACTCAATGTTTCATGAAGAGTGTCGAAGCACTACAGAAAGGCATCTGGGCAACTAAGATATTTGGGTAAAGTTACTAGACGGAAGGAACAGGGAACAACATGGAAACAAGGGGACAGGTGTGGTGGACCCATGTGGTCGAATTGCTGAAGGTCTTACTAATAAAAACCCAGAGCCAGATATAGGGGTGAAAACCTGAGAGATCATTGGAATACGAAAAGCCATAAGCTAACCTCACCTCACCAACACCTCAGCTTCCAAAGAGACCTACTTCCTGTATACCCACACCTATATGCCTTTCTGTTCTGCTATATCATTTACTCTCTCCGTCCAGCTACATTGCTTCCTCTTCCTGCCTAGCTCCATCACTTCTTGTCTGTCTGTGTAGATCTCCAGACCTCCATTGTTAACTAGTGTTGGAATTTAAGGCGTGTGCCACCACGCCTGGCTCTGTTCCCAATGTGGCCTTGAACTCACAGAGATCCAGACGGATCCCTGCCTCCTGAGTGATAGGATTAAAGGCGTGTGCTACCATTGCCTGATTTCTATGTTTAATATATATTGGAGGACACATAAAATATCACCACAAACCCGAGTGAAGAGGAGGTACAAGGTGGAACAGGGAAAGACTTGGTAACTAACACATAGGCTGAGGACAGACTGCAAGAGAAGACCTTGCTTACGGTGTCAAGGTCAAGATCAGGGTCTGGAAGAACGCACAGGCCCACAACATGCCCACAACAACTCCTACATAACAGGAGTAAAGTTGGATGGGGGCTGAGGTGGACATCCAGGTGCTGGCTTCCATCCAAGAACCGAAAGCCGCTGAGGGAAGCAGAGCAGTTAAATGAAAATGCATTCATCTAAATGTCTTGGTGGTCCAGCTTCTTCTCTCTCAGCCACTAATGAGCTTCCAGACCTGGGACAAGGCACTCCATCTCCCGACTTCAGAGTGTTCACCTATGAAGTGTGAGCATTGGCTGGGCTCAAGTTGAGCTTTCCTCTAGGTTCTGGGACTCTGACACTCAGAGACAAAGCCAGGAGCAGAGACCTGAATAGGAGCAGAGATGGGGACCACGAGAGAGATGGTGATAATTCTCCCTGTCCTCCAGTCCCCAGAGCCAACAGCTGCGACCCCTCCCCCTCGCAGCTCTATTAACACTCAATTAGGGGGCCTGATGGGCCCGAGCCTGAGGACTCTCCTACCACCTACACAGGCGGGCCCCCACTCAAAAGTTGGTCTGATGAGCCCATTGGGAGAAGGCTTCACTCAAATTTATAACTTACTCCAGGGGCAGCCCACCAGCCCCTGCCTCCTCTCTCTCTGTCCTCCCAGGGCAGAGCCTGTAGGGCTGGGCTGGGGTGGATGGAGGAGGCGGAATGGAGGATGCCAGAGGGTGAGGGGAAGATGGGAGCATGGACGTCAGTGCCCACGCTAGAGATACAGAGATGAAAGAGAGAGGGCCCTGGAGCAGAGGAAGTGGGAGGGGAGACACAAGGAAGAGCCGTGAGAGTGTGTGAGAGAGAAAAATGACAGGCCCTGAATATTGGGCGCCCTCACTTTAAATCAAGATAAAAGACTGAAGTGGAAAATGAGAGTCCGGAGAAGCCCCGGACGGCTCGGGGCGCTAATGGAAACACATGGCTGCCGGCTGCGGGCTTGTCAGCTTCCCCCGGCGCTGCCATTCCCGTCTGATAATCCGGCCTGCCATAAAATTAGACTAGCAAATACCTCCTGACAAAGATGCATGTTTCTCTCTATTGTGCCATCATAAAAAAAACTCCGCTGGTGACTCGGGGAGCCGCAAACTTCAATTTAAATTTACAGTGCTGCGGAAGGAAAGTGATATGCACTCAAAAATTTTAATAACCTATTAAGTTACGACTTCAATTTCATTTTATGAATATTTTCCTTGGGGAGCACGGCTATCACAGAGAAAGATAGAAATTTAAAAAAGATAAATAGTGCCATTAATCTCCAACATTTCTCTTCCATTATCCTTGAAAATTAGGAGTTATTTTTGTTCAGATCTTCATGTAATTAGCTCCCTCCACTTGATTCACTAGCCAGAAAATGACCATGTTCAGAAAATTAAAAATTTGTCATTAAGTGGAATTTAACATAATATCATTTATCTTTATCTATTCCCCAGCTGACAGCAGGAAGCCTTGGCTGCGGTACCGGCTGGTGTGTCAGAGTGGGGAGGGACTGCTCGGGAGAGACTCTGGGAGACAGGGATAGAGACTGAGGGAGGGAGAGAAGGAAGGCCAGCAGGGAGGTGGCCAGACTCGAGTGAGGAGAGGAGGGAGGAGGCCTGGGGAGCTGAGGTGTCTGCACCCGTGGCAGAAGAGGCGGAGACTGTCGCTGGAGACTGTCGCTGGGCCTGGCCGTGGGGCAGGTGGGAGGAGCTGGGGGTAGAAGAGGAAAGGCAGCAAGTAAGGCAGTAGCAGGTGCCCGAGTGGGAAGGTGGCTGGTGGGCGGAGCTGGGGTAAAGAGGAGACTTGCGAAGACAGAGGTCCAGTGGAAGGAACCCTCGGAATATGAGGCTGGAAAGGGGTGGGAGAACTCAGGATCACGGATCCCCTCATCCAGAGGGAACTGGACGTCATCATCCTGACCACAGTCCGGCTTCAGAGAGCCCAGGGAGGAGGTGAGCAAGCGACAAGTTGAGGGACGAGACAGGGCAGCTAGCAGGTGTGAGTCTAAGAAACAGAGATGGAGAGGATGGAAATGGGACAGACAAGCAGACAACCAGACAGGCAGTCAGATGAGCTCCATTGGTGAACTCAGGTCCCAGGAAGGCACCATGTTCAAGGCCTGCAGCCACGCCCTTGACCTTCTTCCAGGTTTACATGGCTACTTCTGGCCTTCCCCCTTCTAAAAAGACTCCACCCTATTCCCCCTTCCCCAAGTCAAAAATTATCCACTCAACTATTCAGTCTTCATTCTGACTAGAGAGAACTATGGCTGGGCCTGAGAGACTGGGAATTGGATAAAGGGATTAAACAGCAGCACATTAGTGAGAGATTTAGAGTGTAATAAACCCATTTCACAATAATATGTGCGTTGGGGCCAGTGATTCATCATCGCAGGAGCCTGTCCACAGTGGGAGCTTGACCTGCAGGGAAGGGACCTGGCCAGGTGGAAGAGATTTTTCTATAGGTTCTCAGAGTTTGGGCAAGGGGTACACACTGTCCCCTAGGGCCAGGAGGGGGACATGGGATGCTGAGAATGCCTTCAGCTCAAGTTGCTCCAGGCAGTCAGAAGGACAGCTGGACTACAGAAGAGGTCTGAGGTACCCCCCCCCAATACACTCCATGGCCAAGCCTAGACCTTCTGCAGGAAGGTGGGGGAACTCCAAGTCTCAATCTCTACCCCACAGACAGTACCCAGCTAGCCAGAGCTTCTCAAATAAGCTTGCTGTTCCTTCCTACTGTGATGTTCCTCTACTCCACCCTCCAGCTGTCCTGTCAATGAGGCTACACCTCTGCAGGGTCCTTCTGGAGTTTCCTGTCTTACTTGAGCTCCTCCAGAACCCCACAGCTCTTTCTGGAAGTGCCTGACTTCAGACACGGATTTTCAACTGAACTCCAGTTTTGATGCTTACTGCAAGTTGATCTTGGCAAGTCACTTTACCCCCCTGAACATCGGGTTTTTAATCTGTCAACTGTAGGCAATTAATACTGCTTCATAGGATTGGTGTAGGGGTCATCTTAGATGTTGGTTTTGATATTATTATATAAAGCGGAAAGTAGTATGGTTGTAATACCTCTGCATGTGGCCTCTCCACTCCCAAGCTACACTAAGGTATTGTGACACTTACCAGGGAGAGTTGCAGCTCCCTAACTGCACTGAACTTATTCAGGGTCCACGTGCAATGACACACTTGTTTTATGGTTATTTAAACTGCCCTTTCAGTGGGGCAGAAGAAAGCACCTCCTACTGTTTCTTTGCATTAAGGAAAACAACATCGATGCCTAAAAAACAAGTGTGCCCCTGGAAAGGCATGGAAAATAGGGACAGACTGGTTAGGTCTCAGTGTCCAGACCAGAAATGCTGCCAGGTGAAGAACTCCATCTATGCTGAGAGTAGGGAGTGACAGTAGCTTCCTATGAGAAGCGGAGTCCTGGGAAGGCTTGGGCTTAAGCTGGTGGCAGACCAGATGGCCAAGAGAATATCCAGGAGGAGAGGTGAGAAGATCAGATTCAAGACCCAGCCACAGCGACCATCTTCTTCTTCCATTGTCCCTGGTGCTCTACTCCGTGACCCTCATCCCACACCACCAGGCTGCATCTGGTGATGCTCTGCCAGGACTTACCCTTCCAGCTCTCACCCAAGAGGGCCCCATGAACAGGACTTCATCTACCTGCGATGCCATGGGTTCTCCTCTCAGAGGACAATCTGCATTTTCTGGAGTCTCCAGTTCATCCAACTTTAGTCAATTCAGCATCAAACTATGGTTAATTTCTGGGGGCTCAGGAATAAACCAAGATTGCCCCCCCCCGTGCCCCTACACACACACACACAAACCCCGCAGATGCAAAACTGGTTTCCTGATGGTGCCAGAGATCAGGCTAGAACACGCCCACTGCTTCTCATGTTTGTTACAGGTCTAACAAATTCCAACGCAGATACTTGTACTGCAAAGCAGTGAGTGTGCCCAGGTTTTCTGTGAGTGATTCAGAGTGCTCCGGTGTACCAGAGAGAGACAACCCTCTGATCTCTGCAAGCTGGCAGGGTCAAGGAAATGATTGAGAGGGTAAGTGCCACTGGAACTGGACTGGCAAAACCCCAACAGGTGGAGCCTAGGAGACTGGCTGGGTCAAAAGAGACGGCTGCATGAGCAGAAAGCCAGAGAAGAAGGAGGAAACCAGTATTTATGAAGCACCTACTCTGTACCAAGAATGCACTGGCCACTAGAGCTTGTCGTTGTTATTGTCTCAGTAGCCCTTCCCAACATCCTTAGAAGCAGATGCTATTATCTTCATAGATCTCCATAGAAAGAGGAGAGCTGAAAGTTCAGAGAGGTTAGATCACACGGCTTGTGAGGACCAGAGGTTATCCTTGAACCCAGAATTGATCGCTTGTAAAATTCATGCTCCTTCCTGGAACTCAGGAGGCTGAGCGAGACTGTGAGTTTGAGGTCCACCCCATGGTGAGCTTCAGGCCAGCCTGATATACGTAAGTGAGGCCTTGTCTCAAAATAAAATAAAGCAGGGCCAGTGAAACAGTTCAGACAGTAAAGACGCTTGTCACCAAGCCTGATGTCCTGAACTTGACCTCTGGAACACACACAGTAGAAGGAGAGAACCAACTCCCACAAGTTTTCTTCGCATCTGATAAACGTGATCCCTTCTTTCATCATCTTTCCTCCAACCACCACCTCTCAGCCTTGACAGTGATCCTTCCAGGACCCTGTCTTCTGGACCCAAATGTAGCAGGAATCTTAAAAGTTCTTATTAATAGAAACAAACCTGGAGCCAGGCACTGGGGTCAACACTGGAAGATCAGAGAAGCAGAACAAGCCACAGCTTCCTCACCTCGCCAATTCCTCAGCTGATCCTTTTTCCTCAGACTGGAAGCCTCATAGATCTCAGCTGAACTGCTGTTCAAAAGCCTAAAAGCTTAACCAGCTAAAAGCTTCTAGTTTCTGGTCTTCACGCCTTATATACCTTTCTGCTTTCTGCCATCACTCCCTGGGATTAAAGGCTCACTTTCTGGGATTAAAGGCGTGTGTCACCATGCTTGGCTGTATCCTTGAACACACAGAGATCCAGGTAGCTCTCTGCCTCTGGAATGCTAGGATTAAAGGTGTGAGTGCCACCATTTTCTAGCCTCTGTATCTAGTGGCTGTTCTGTTCTCTGACCCCAGATAAGTTTATTAGGGTGCACAATATTTTGGGGAACACAATACCACCACACCCAGAATCCTGTTTTACCCTTTTCTTCCCAATCAAACACCCATCCCCTGGTCTACACTTGGACCTCTACCTCCCCCCACCTCTTCCCTCCTCACTTCTCTCCTCTACTCCACATGCCACCAGTAGACTCTTCATCAAAAGTTTTCAAAGGCCGGGCGGTGGTGGTGCACACTTTTAGTCCCAGCACTCGGGAGGCAGAGGCAGGTGGATCTCGGTGAGTTCAAGGCCAGCCTGGTCTACAGAGTGAGTTCCAAGAAAGCCAAGGCTACCCAGAGAAACCTTGTCTGGAATAACAAAAATGAAGAAACAAAGTTTAAAAGTTTCCAGGGGAGGAGATGAAGAGATGGCTCAGTAGTTAGGAACACTTTCTCTTGAAGACGACCTAAGTCACAGTTCTCCTCACACTGACTGCTCACAGTTCTCCTCCTCACACTGACTGCTCACCGTCACTCATAACTCCACATCAAGGGAATCCAAAGCCGCTTTCTGGCCTCCTCGGGCACCTGCACCTACAATGTGCACAAAACCATGCAGGCACACATACACACAATCAATCAATCCATATATTATTTTAGATTTCCAATCAAGGGGCCAGCAAGATGGCTCAGTGGATAGAAGTGCTCCCCACACAAGCCTGAAGACCTGAGTTCAAATCTCTGAATCCACAGTGAATGGAGAGAACAGACACCCAAAACTTGTCTTCTGATAACTCTGTCATGTGCATGTGCACATGAGTACACACATGCAACAACAATAAAGTTTTATTTCATTCTACTGGGAACATTTTCCAGGGATTTCTCACAGGCTTGGAGTCCAGCTCCTCTGTTTACTAGCTTGGCAAGTTACTTGTAACATCAGTGTCATTGTCTGTCAAAAAGAATGATGACTGGACCGATCTAAATGAGATAAGAGCAGGGGATGCAATGAGCAGCTTTTAAAAACTGCCTCTTAGTTTTCCTTTTTATCTTTGCTTTGTTTATTTCGAGACAGGGTTTCTCTGTGTAGCCCTGGCTGTCCTGGAACTCACTCTGTAGACCAGGCTGGCCCCCAACTCACAGGCCTGCCTCCACCTCCCAAGTGCTGGGGTCCAAGGCATGTGCTGCTACACCCAGCTTAAATTTTTTCTAAAGAAAGATATGATAGGGGGCTGGAGAGATGGCTCAGGGGTTAAGAGCACTGATTGCTCTTCCAGAGGTCCTGAGTTCAGTTCCCAGAAACCACATGGTGGCTCACAACCATCTATAATAGGATCTGATGCTCTTTTCTGGCATGCATGTATACACACAGAGCACTCATCCATAAAATATAAATGAATAAAATTTTAAAAAAAGAAACAGATGATTGCCTTTTGAAAATTTTATGCATTTATTTATTTGGTGTGTATGCAAATCCACATACACAAGCATGTCTCACAGTGTGTGCAGAGGTCAGAGGACAGCTTGCAGGAGGAAGCTGGTTCTCTCCTTCTCCATGTGGGATTTGCAGGTTGAACCCAGGTCATCAGGTCTGGTGGCAAGCACTTTTATCCAATGAGTCATCCAGCCAGCACTGCTCTGCAATTGTAATAAAAGGCTATATGCTCACAGAAATGTTATCGACTCCATTTCAACACATTACAGATTACATCATGATGAACATGTGCTGGGTGACAGGTTTTTACCTAAGAAGGAGAAAAGCCAAAATCACAGCCTTCATAATATATGCTAATAAAGCATCATGTTGTACATTCAATTTGTTTGGAAAAGATGGCAAGAGTGTTCCCTGTTCCCTACTTAAAAACAAACAAAACAACAACAACGAAAACAAAAAAAACCCAAATACTAAAAACTCAACATTATTCCTAACTTGGAAATAGTTGAGCTGTTATATAGACTTGGATCATTCTCCTAACCATGGTTCCATCCCCAAATTTCTTAAGACTTTGGACCTCCATTGCCTCATAAATATACATATATACGTGTGAGTGATATTCTGTTCAGCATACAGGGTAAGCAGCTGTCTTAAATAAAGGGGCATAAGAGGAATGCTTGGTGCCTGGCATGGTGGCTCAAACCTATAATCCCACCACCTGGAGGCAGAGGCAGGACAGTTGCAAGTTTGATGCCAGCTCGGACTACACAGAAAAAAAGGATGTGGTGGTTTGAAAGAAATGGCCCCCAAAGGGAGTGGCACTGTTAGGGGGGTTGGCCTTGTTGGAGTGGGTGCGGCCTTGTTGGAGGAAGTGTGTCACTGTGGAGGCGGACTTTGAGATCCCATATATGCTCAAGCCATGCCCAGTGTCTCCGAACACTTCCAGTTCCTTCTCCAGCACCATGTCCGTCTGCATGCTGCCTTGCTTCCCTCCATGACGATAATGGACTAAATCTCTGAACTGTAAACAAGCCACCACAATGAAATGTTTTCCTTTATAAGAGTTGCTGTGGTCATTGTGTCTCTCCACAGCAATAGAAAGCCTAAGGAAGATGGGGAAAGGGGAAGGAAAGGGGGAAGACCTGGCCTTACCTGGCAGAATGCTGGTACAACTAAAAGCTAAATACTGAATCTGTTATGATCTGAACTTAGAGTGTGCAGAGATCATTCTGTTTCACCCTAGGAACAGCCCTGTAAAGTAAAAATTACCTCTAATCTCATTTACAGAGGAGGATGGGGGAATTGGGAATGGTTAAGCATTTTGCCATAGGTTAAAAAAAAAAAACTCATAAGTCACAAAGTTGAGCTTTGAATTTAGGTATCCCAACCCTAAAGCCATCACTTTGTGAAATATATTGAACCTAGGTACCAGGCACTGTTCTAAGCCCTTTTACATTGTATATGAAGGGGTGATTTTAGTCCAGGTCTCATTAGGTGTGCAACCCAGGCTGGCCTAGAACTCTGAATCTTCTTGCCTCAGCCTCTCAAGTGTAGGATCATAGGTATACACCACCAAACCCGGCTACACCCTGCTCTGTTCCATGTTTGAATTCATGGAACTCTCACAACTACTGTAGCAGCTTGCACATCCTGTAGGATACGTGCGGTGTAACTTTGGGGAGTCTATTCCCTTTGAATCTGCCTGGCCAGGAAGATGCCACGGGAGTGGCACAGGGTGAGCTGCAAAGAGATTGGAAGCTGGAGAAGCTGGAGAAGGGAAGAAGGTTTCACAGAGGGGGATCCAAAGCTTTCTGGCCAGCAGCCAGCATCAATTGCTGGACACGGGCATGAGGCTGCTTTAGTTGTTCAGCCCGTAGCTGAGTTTATAAGTGAACAGAGCTGTCTGAACACTCAGGTAGCACCACTTGGAGCAGAAGAAATGCCCAGCACACACACACACACACACACACACACACAAACTGTGAAAAATTAAAAAAAATTATTGTTCTTCTGGGCACAGTCAATGCCTGTATTCTCAGCAGTTAGGAGTTGAAGGCAGGAGGGTGGAGAGGGTTCAAGGTCATCCTCAACTACACAGTGAGTTTGAGGCCAGCCTGGACTACATGAGTTTCTTTTTGTCTCAAAAAAAGTCAAAAAGAAAAAAGGCATATCTTCCTAGAACTTTCTTGAGTTCTAAATAAAAAGCGTGCCTTTTCCTTACCCCTTGTCTCGTCTTTGAAAACCAGCCCCAATTCTAAGCTTGCTTGTTTGCTCGCCCTGACACTCTGTGCTTGCTCAGTTTCTGGAAATACCCCTCCCTTTCCCTCAGCTGTTTTCACTGCTGATTGTAACTCAGAAGACATGACTTTCTCTCCTCCACTCCCTCTCCCTCAACAGCTGCCAGGCTACCTGTGGCTTGCCTGTCTCGTTGTTTTTCTCTCAAACTTTAATAAAGTGGTCCTTGGGCTTAAAAAAAATTCATTGTTTAACTGGAGATGGGAATGCGGTAGAGCACTCGTCTAGCATGAGCAATGCAACCCCCAACAACTAAAAAAAATTCCTTTTTTAGCCCCCAGATCTGGAGTGAAATGTCATATGGCAATAGATAACCAACACAACAAGGAATATGCTACCGTTTCTTTATTCTGCAAGTGGGGGCGCTAAGGTCATAGATGGGTTAAGGAACTCACATAGCATTAGGCGATGGGCAAAACCAAGGCTTGCACTGTAGCAAAAAATCTTTACAGGCCTTATTAATAAAATCAAACCTGAAGTAAGGCACTGGGGTCAAAGCTGGAAGATCAGAGAAGCAGAACAAGCCACAGCTTCCTCACCTGGCAAGTCCTCAGCTGATCTTGTTTCCTCAGACTGGAAGCCTCTGTGTCCTTATCCAAATGGATCTCAGCTGAACTGCTTCTCAAAAGCCTGAAAGCTTAACCAGGCTCTAGTTCCTGGTCCTCACGCCTTATATACCTTTCTGCTTTCTGCCATCACTTCCTGGGATTAAAGGCGTGAGTCACCATGCCTGGCTGTTTACTCACAGAGATCCAGATGGATCTCTGATTCTGGAGTGCTAGGATTAAAGGTGTGAGTGCCACCATTTTCTAGTCTCTATGTCTGTCTAGTGGCTGTTCTGTTCTCTGACCCCAGATAAGTTTATTAGGGTGCACAATATTTTGGGGAACACAATACCACCACATTTTGCACGGAGGTATTCTGGCTCCAACGGCTGCATGAGCAGCCACTAGTTACAGGAAAATGGCCCTTCAGAGATGTCCATGTCCTCATTCCCAGGACCTGAGAATTTACTGCCAGACTTGGTGAAAGGAACTTTGTGGACATAACGACCTTGGTGATCTTGAGGCCAGTTACCAGGTTCTCTAGAATCATCCGGATGTACACAATGTAAGCATGTGACCTTTATAAAAGGGAGACAACAGGTCAAAGGCAAAGGCCAGCTGACAGGGCCATGACCCAGAGAATGAGGACACCTTCAGAAGTGGGACTAGCAAGGGACACAGACTCTCCCGAGAGCCTCCATAAAAGGAGCAGGTCTTGTCTAACCTCGCTCTAACACAGTGGGATAACTTCAGACTTCTGGTCTCTGGAAGTGTGAGAGAATGAATTCTGTTGTCTCAAGCCTTCAGCAGCAACAGGAAACTAAAACACACGATCCTCTCCTTCTTGAGGGGAGCTGGAGTCTTTCCTCAGTCACAAACCAGGCCAGTGTCTTTATTCTTTTTCTGTCTCTCTCTCTCTCTCTGTCCTTCTGTCGCGTTCTCTGTCTCTGTCTCTCTCTGTCTCTCTCTGTCTCTGTCTCTCTCTGTCTGTCTCTCTCTCTCTCTCTCTCTCTGTCTGCTTCTCTCTCTGACTCTCTCTTCTCACCCCAGAAGCTTGCCATGTAGCCCAGGCTGACCCTGAGTTCACTACAAAATGTAGTCCAGGCTGGCCTCCAGCTTATGGTTCTCCCATCTCTGCCTCAAAAGTGCTGGGATTATAAGCATGTGTTGAAAAACTCTTTTCTGCCCCATTTTCCCCTACCTGCCTCTTCCAGGACATTTTCCCTGAACACCCGGCTACTGCTGCTCTGTCCTGTTCCTATAGCAGACATTTGCCACCTTCTTACTCAGCACTTACTAATATCAGTGCTAATGTGCTGGCGGGCGGCCCGGTGACATTCTTATGAGTGTGAGTCACAGAATCCAAGGACATGAGGCTGGAGAGGTCCTTTGAGAGTCTATCCCTTCATTTTATGGATGATGAAACTGAGTCCCAGGGAAGAAAAGAAAGCCACGTAGCCAAGGTCATGTAGCCAGGGCTCAAAGACAGGGCCCCTGACTTTACATCCATAAGCTCATTCATTCAGCAAGCATTCAGCAGGCCCTTGCCAAGCTGGGTGCCGGAGAGGCACTGACAATCCAATCAAGAAAGGTCCTTGTCTCCCAAGGGTGTCCAATCTGTAACGAACACCATCATCACGTGGATATATCGTGACTCACCACGACAAACGTGAGGGAAGTTTGTCCCATGTGACAAGCCGATGGCGTACAGAGCATACAGATGTATTCTAAGTCGTCAAATCAGGGAAGGCTCCTCTGAGAAGGTAACCACTGTACTAAGTTGTGGATAAGGACAAGCAGAGTTAACTAGGACTCAGTGGGGTTAGGGAGGAGGATAAGATCTATTAAGCAGAAGAAATGAAGTATGCGAAGGCTGTGGGATCCAGAGGAGCAGAAGATGGTGTGGGGGTGCTCAGGGGGTCAGGAGAGCCAGAATGACAAGGAGAGAGGTGAGACCTAGGGGCTCCAGAAGTCCACAGGGTCAGACCGCAAGGACCAGAGAGGCCATGCAAGCTTTTGGTACTAGTCCCGATGACAATAAGAAGCCATAAGAAGATTCTAAGCAGAGAATGACATGATCAGATTTGAGTTTTATGGTGTTTACCCCCACCAGGGCCTTCACTCATCTCTACAGGCGTGCTAGAGATCATTATTAGAGGGAGTTTTATGCCACTCTGTATTCCTCTCTGTATGCGTAGCCTTGTACAAAGCAGGTGCTCCATAAATACACGTTGATTAACCTCTCAGAGGCAGGTGAGGCTAGAGCTCTCTCCCTCCCTCTTGGAGTGCTCTGGCTTGGGCTCTCAATTGCCACACACTGACTCTCTTATCTCCCCTACACACACACACACACACACACACACACACACACACACACACACACACACTCCCCAAGATTTCATCTCCACCCTCCTTCTTCTCTGTCCACACTCTTCCCCAGACCACCTCGGTGCTTCTTACAGAAATGATCATTTCCTTCCAAGCTAAGCTTAAGTTGCATGATGACTGTGACTTTGATTGCTTACTCTGTCATTCCCAGAGTTGGTATAGGACCCAGCATATAGCAAACACCCCATGCACCTTTTTATTTACTTCTTTTTTTTCCTTTGATGCTGGAAATTGGACCTGGGGCTTCATGAATACTAATGTGTCTTCCATCACTGAGTTATATCTCAGGCCTGCGTAAGTTATTTGATGAGAGTGTATACTGGATGACCATTCAGATGAAGTTCAAGTAGAAACAAAACCAATCTACAGTGATTGACATCCAAATAATGGCCACCTATAAGGACCTAATAACTGAGAAGGAACACAGAGACTTTGGGAAAGGAGGACTGAAAGTCTTGATCTGTGTGGCCCAATATCTGCATATGGAAAAGTCATGGGATTCATGATCTTTACTGTGTGTGTGTGTTTTTTTTTTAAGGAGGTGGTATCTGCTAAGGGGGAGCACCCCATTTCTAGTTGTTTTAGGTACTTGCCTTGAGACCCACTTCATTCATTAGCTCCCATCCTATACATTGCTCTCCCAAGTCCTGTACCCAGTGATGTCTCAACATATTTGCAGTTATTTACTTTCCAGTCTACAGGATCCCCTGTGGCCCACACTACCCCTTCTTACATCTCTCCTTACCCAGCTTCCAAAGACACATGAACACAAGTGGCCCTGTCCTTGGGGAGATTCTTAGGGTGGCCCCAGGACTTTCGCTGTGACTATGTTATGTGGCAAAAAGGGACAGGATCTGAGTCAGGAGGTCACGATGAATGGAAACCCCTGAGATGTATAGTAAGTCCTCTGTGACAGCTGGTGGAAGAGGGATCGGGGGATATTGGAAGCATCGAATGGCACACTGCTTCTGGCCTGAAGACAAGGACCAGACAGTGGCTTCTGTGAGCTAAGGCTGGCTCTCCTGTTGACAGCCAACAAGGGTGCAGGGAGCAAGGAGTGGAAAGCTGCCATCAGTGGGAACGAATGTGGACAGAGTCTGTCCCCAGAACCTCAAAAGAGAGCTCTAACCAGCTAAAGCCAGATCTCGTTATTCTGACAGGGCCAGCAGTCACGCCTGCCAGGACCTATGGACCTATGAGATTAAAAATGCATGTAGAGGGCTCGGGGAGACAACTCAGGGGTGAAGAACCTATGCTGCTCTTCCAAAGATCCCACGTTCAATTCCCAGCACCTGTGACAGGCAGTCACAACTGTCTGTAACTCCAGCTCCAGTGGTGCCCACACCTCAGGCCTCTGCAGTACCTCATTTACACAAGGACACACACACACACACACACACACACACACACACACACACACCCCTACATATAATTAAAAATAAATTAGTAAATAAATGTGTGTTGAGCAGGGAATAGTGGTACATGACTATAATCCCAGAACTTGAGATGTGGAGGCTTAAATTCAGTCTCCACTCAATGGCCTCTACATCCCTCCCTCTCTCCCTCCCATCTCTTTGCTCCTATCATGGCTTAGACCACTGACTACTCTCCTGACCATTTGCCTCCAAGCCTATATTTCCAATCCATCCATCCTGCTCACTGCCACCAGATTAATCTTTCAAAGCCACAGACTTCATCACATTTTTACCTGCTCAAAAAAAAAACAAACAAAACCCTTCAGTAGCAGGGTAGCCTAATGGTCATCTTCTGGAACCAGAATGCTTTAGCCGAGCTCTGCCTCATGTGGTTTTCATTTTATGATCACCTATGTTGTCTAAACATAATTACTGAGATTTTACATGATGCTGCTCTGTAATTCCAGCCATTGTCAGATAAAGGCAAGAGAATCAAGAGTTCAAGGTCATCCACAGATAAATAGCTAGTTCAAGGCCAGCCTGGGCTGTATGGACGCCATCTCAAAACAATACTAATAATGAATGTAACTGCCCAGAGCTAATTGCTGCTCTGACTGTAGAGTTTTGCAAATGTTTGCATCATCACAAGCCCCACCCACATCAAGATGATTAGCCCAGCCACCCACTCCTAAACTCCTTCTCTCCTCTTGGGATAATGCATGAATGAAATAAGGTACATGTGCATAAGGTAGTTGCTATTGCAAGATGGCTCGGCGGGTAAGAGCTGTCTAAGCCTGACACCCCAAGTTCAGTCCCCGAGTCCGACAGCGGAAGGAGAGGGCTGCCTCCTGAAAGTTGTCCTCTGGCTTCTACATGTGTCTGCACTCACACACATCACACACGCACAGTAACATTTTCTTTTTAAGGTGAGGTGGTGGTGATGGAAGGCGGAATGTTGGTGGGTTTTGCTCTCTCTTAAAAGAGTGATTCGTGCCGGGC
>CABHPH010138549.1:0-10894 GCA_902168325.1 Peromyscus nudipes | reverse complement strand
AATAAATAAATAAATAAATAAATAAATAAATAAATAAATAAATAAAATAAAATAAAAAAGAGTGATTCGTGGCCTGATCCAGGTAAGCACTCCATCTGTGAGTCCTGATCACAGGAGGTGTTACCCATCGCTCCAGGGGGTTGACTAAAGTCTTCAGTCCCGCCCTCCAGCCCCTCCCACCTCCGCAGCCCATTCACAGAATTCCAGGCTGTCCTTTTACCTGTTAACCCCATCCGTTCCTTCCATCTTCATCACGCCTCCCTTCATTCACATTATCACCTTCTATTCCCAGCGGTCTCCTCCCTGATTCACATGTCTCCAGTTGCTGCAGCTGACCAGGCTGCTGAAACCCAAGCCTGAGGGTGTTGCCTGTGGGTCAAACCCCTCTGTGAATGCAGCTGCTCTCCAGATGAAATTCTCACCACAGCCCTTCAGGACTCTAACAGCCACACTGCCATCTCCAGCCTTTCCGTGCTTTCTGCACATATGCATTAACTAGGCTTCCTCCGGCCCCAGAAGCATCCACTTGGCTCTTCCTTCTTCCCGGACCATGCTTCTTTGACCTCTTTGCCAAAGAACACCTGGTTGCCCTTCATCTTGGTCTAAAGCAGAGGAGACTTCCTCCAGGAAGCCTGCCCTGACTTCCCTGGCTAGGCCAAATGCCTCAGTTATCGGATCACAGAAGCTCAAATTGCTCTTGGGTTAATATTTCATAGAAGCTATTTGTCTTCATGAACTTCATCACCAAAAACTCCAAAAGGCACGGTGTCTCCAGGACCAAGCATGATACCTGGCCAGGATTGTACCTGCTACAGTACCAGGAAGCAGTACTGAATAAAATGTGTGTGCAGGCCCTGATTCAGCCCGTTGGATTGCCTTCCCTGCTAACACTCAACCCCACTTCCACTCACTTGTCCCCACTTGATGTGCTCTCTGGGACAACTCTTCTTTTGCCACACTGACCCACCCCTGGCAGTCCCTGCCGAGCAGCCGTGACCAAATGTTGGGGCCTGTGATGATGTCCAGCGATACCTCCCGCCTGCTCTGCCACCCGCCTGCTCTGCCACCATCATCTGGTCTATATTCTTTCTCACTGGTTGTGAGCATAACACATGCACACTGAAGAACTTTTAGATAACACAGATAATGCAGAAAATAGAAAAGAAAACACAAAACATTTCAAACGTAACTACCCAGAGATAATTGCTGCTGTTACTGGAGAGTGTATGTTTGCCCATTTCCCCACAGTCAAGGATTTTTTTTTTAACTTTACAACAAATCAATGAAGTTCATATTATCCTCACCACTTTCCAAGGGGAGGAGGGGTCCAGACAAATTCTGTAACTTGTATAAAATCACAACTAGTAAGGCCAGAATTAAGGTTGAGCTCCAAGCCTGCTGCCTCCTGCTTGAGATCCTGGTCTCTACAGGGTCTCTCGGGCCTCTAGGCCCCTCCCCCTCTCTACCTCCTAATTCTTCTCATACCACTGTTCTCTTTTCCTTCAAAACCCGAACCCCACTCAGCAATTCGGCTTCAAGGACACCACTTTGGCGTCCAGTACAGTGTGGAAAATTGGCAGCAGCGTACATGTACATCAGGATGGGTCAACAAGTGACCCACACAGTCTTGCAGTGGAATACACACTGTTAGAAAAAGAACCATGGAGAGCATAGGTTCATCACAAGTTACTTCAGGGACAGTTTATTAAATTTTAACAAATCAAGACAGTGAATAATGTGTGAGATGGACTATCATTTATGAAGATATTCCTACACACACACACACACACACACACCAGTAGATACCAGTAGCTACTTCTGAGAAGGAATATTTAAGGAATGAAAGTGAATGATAAGGGGGACCTGGGTTTTCACTCCTGCATGATACTTAAATTTTTTTTTATCACATCCATGCATGTAATAAGTGAGAAACAAATCAAAAATAGGCTGGGATGTAGCTCAGAGATAGAGTACTTGCCTAACATATGAGAGCCTGCATTCATCCTCAGCATAAAAGGTAAGACAAAGTAAACCCCACAAAGTGGCCCAGCTTTCTCTGGCCATCCCCTGAGCCGACTTTTACTTCCCTTATGTGAGTGTTCGTGTGTGCTCTCTGGTATACAGGTTTGCCCTCCTTCCTTCCTTCCTTCCCCAGTGAGGCTCATACACTTACCATTTGTCTCAGGGGCTAGAGAGATGTCTCAGTGGTTAAGAGCACTGATTGCTTTTCCAAAGGACCCAGGTTCAATTCCCAGCACCCACGTGGCAACTGTCTGTAACTCCACTTCCAGGGGATCCAAAGCTCTTCTGATCTTTAGGGGCACCAAGTATTTGCATAGTACACAGACACAAGCCAGCAAATACCACAAACATAAAATCACAACAAAACCAAGACCTCGCCCTAAAATAAAGATTTTTTTTTTGTCTCCTTCATTAGACTAGTAAGATCCTGCAAGGGCAAGGACTTCCTTCTAAGATGTCTCGCTCGGTTCTCTCTTTCCACCTGTACATGAGCTCCCGAGAGTGAAGTCCGGTCACCAGGCTCACAAGCCCCTAACCTCCTGAGCCATCTCACCAGGCTTTCACTTCTTTTAAGATCTCTGTTCTGACTGGTGGTGGTGGTGGCTCACACCTTAATCCCAGCACTCAGAAAGCAGAGGGAGGCAGATCTCTGTGAGTCGAGGACAGCCTGGTCTACAGAGTGAGTCCAAGGACAACCAGGGCCACACAGTGAAACCCTGTCACAGACAAACACCTCTATTCCATCACCCCTGAAGGGTGAGCTCCCTCATGTTACCCCACCTCCACCCCTGTTGACTTCTACCTCACAAGCCCAGCATCAGGCTGGAGTGACTCCGTCAGAATTTGCCTCCCTGATGTTGCGTTCTGTGATACAGGAACCACGTGTCCACCAAACCCAGCACTCAGCTCAGGCCGCATCTCTCTTGTCCATATCAGTGACTGGATGGGCACTGTCCTCCGGTCACTCGTGAAAGACAGCTGACATTAGAGAGCATGTTACTTCCTCCTCTTCTTACTCAAAGTCCCTCAGCCCACCTGGGTCACCAGTCTGAGATCTTCCCACCCTCACATCTGCAGCCTCAAAGCAAGCTCTTGCAAGGTTCCATGCCATCTAGGCCTCTCTTTCAGAGCAGAGCCCCACCCAGGCCAAGGCCAGGCCCCAGACTGACTCCCTGCCCCCAGCCCTACAGAGAACACCATAGCCCAGCCCAGCCTGGAGGGCCTGGCCCATCAATCGTGTTCCCAGGGGTACAAACCAATTTCTCTTGCTTTCCCGAGCCCGTCTCCCTGGCGGAGCCTGGAGGGGCCTTCAATCGCATTAATCCCAGCCTGGCGGCGGTGACGAAGACGGATTTCTCCACCAAACGATCCATTTGTATCTCTCGCGCACTCAGTTGGTTTTTTTTTTCTGTGCGGATGTTCAAAATATCATGAAAAAGGCGTTAGCCGGGTAGCCGTGGCGCAGCGAAATAATAGAGTGATCCGGCAATGCGCTCCTGACCTTGCAGGACAGCTAATCCATCCGCACATCTATCTTAATTATTCCCGGTTACAAAAGAGAAACTCCACCATCCATTCATTCCGGGCTGGCAATTCCATTTTCCACCCCTACTCACGTCCCATCCTTTCTCCACCATGCCTCTAACCAGATAGTCCCATTCACCATGGCTACAACACTCTCCACCCCCAGTCCAACCTAGCCAGGCCCGAGCCTACTTGGTGTAACTCAGCCCAGTCCACTCACTGCCACTTGAGATCCAAAGTCCTCTGTGTGTGCTTTCCTCTCCAGAACACCCGTCAATACCCACTGAAGACCAGCTACGTTGAGAATCAAGGTTCCGCAGACACAAAGATTGTGTGCACGAGCACACACACACACACACACACACTGAAACGTTCACACAGGTAGCCATAGAATCCTATCCAGGTTTTAATATTCAGACTGCTTTCGCACACGCTCATGCTAGACAGGCCCACTGTATCTTCCGTTCTTACTCCAGCCTCACCATGTGGCTTCTGCGGCTGCCTTGATACTAACACTAGTACGGATGGACTTTTGGACGGTAAGGTTAGACCCAATGAGTGTCTTGGCCTTTCTCCCACCTCTGAAGTCAAACTGCATTGTTGCAGTAATGAGATAGCGTCTCTCTCTATAGCCTTGATTGACCTAGAACTTGCTGTGTAGACTAAGCTGGCCTCTAACTCAAGAGATTTGCCTGCCTCTGCTTTCAGAGAGTTGAGATTAAAGATGCGTGTTGCCATGTCCTGCCTCCCATTCCATTCCTTTTTTTTTTTTTTTTTTTTTCTCCTTGCTTAATACACCTAGGGCACCAGTGCTGGAGGATAAAGATTGACTTGTGAGCAAGGAAGAGAGCAAAAGATATGTGTGTTGCAGGGGGATTGAGCTGAGATCCAGCGATGGGGGGGGGATGCAGAAAGGGGACGCCAGGCACAGTGATAAGACACTGACACTCTGTGACTGTGACTGCATGAAGAATACAATTCCAGCTAATGACACCAGATCCACTTTGGGAATGCCCGTGCAGGTCTCTAAAGCCCTTCCTAATTCTGCCCCTTAATGTATGTTTTTCAGATCCCTCGTTCTAATGATTTTAATGCATTCAGCAAAACTAGGCATGTAATTGTCTTGGCTCTGTGCTTGGCCGTGGCGGCTCCTGGGATCCCTGGCTCCCAGTTTTCATGCCCTCCCCACCAATCCAGCCCCCCCTCCTTTTGTACTCTTCAATTCGGCTTCGTCAACAAGTGAGACTTCTCCAGCTCTTGGGGTCCGGGAAGGAAACAGAAGGAATCGCCTCAAGAAGCCCACTGAGGAAATGATGCAGGGAGTCCTGGGCTATCAGGAGGTGTTTTCTGGCCCAGCCTGGCTAGTTTCTAGTTAGAAAAGGAAGTCGGGATGGCTTCCTAGAAAAGCTCAACGACCCCCTTTCCCAGAAGCAGCAGGCAGCCTGGGCTGGGCCTGCAGGGGCAATGTGCCGGGGAAAGGCCATTTGTCCGGAGACAATGGCAGAAAAGGGGTCTCCAAGCGGCTGTTGAGAGCCAATTTGTAGTGGTGACGGGCCGAGGTTGCTCCAAAGGCTGGGAACAGCTGGAGCTCCGAGTGACTGATGGGTGGGCCCAGGAGAGGGGCCATTGGTCTGGCAGACACAAAAGCCCCGATGGTGCGCGGGTGGGGCCCGTCAAAATCATTAAGTGCTGAAGATGGAGCCGGCAGACTTCAGATGGGACCAGTGGGTTGGGGGAAGAGGTCAGGAGCTCTCCCTGCCCTTTCTACCGCCCCTCCTCCATCCTCCACCCTCCATCTCGGCTCCGGAAACTGGCCACCCACGACCCTATTACCATCTAATTTGCATAGACACACCCTCCACAGCCTCCTGGTGCCTCCCAGCCCAATGTGAGCAGTTCGGACTCTGGGGTAACCTGGGGCTGAATCGTCCCTCCGCGCCTCTTTTGGGGACCCGTCACTCTCGAGCATTGCCTTCCCCAGCCGTGCCCTTCTCTACTTTTCAAGTAGAGACTTCAACTAGACTATCTCCAGGCAGGACCACCAAAGACCCCACCCCCAATTCCAAATCGAAGAAACAGAGCACCGGGGCTGCTTTTGGCTACTTCTAGGCGCCTCCTTCCCTCTGTGTGGGAAATGTTTCTCCCCCTCGACCTTCCCCCAAGGGGTGTAGGGAGGAGACACTGGAAGAAGCCGCTGTCCTCCCTCACCCCCGGGAGCCCTCCCTCGCTCCTCGAGGCTCCGGGCACGAGAGCAAAGCAGTGACCCGGCCAGGTGGT
The DNA here is from genome assembly GCA_902168325.1 of Peromyscus nudipes. NCBI lineage: Eukaryota > Metazoa > Chordata > Mammalia > Rodentia > Cricetidae > Peromyscus > Peromyscus nudipes. Next base: position 5,071 of record CABHPH010138549.1, on the reverse strand, counting down.
GATGATGCGGCCGGCCGCGCTGGTCACTCTTGGCCGCTCCCCGCGCGGAGCCCGACCCCCCTCGCATGGGTCACGGCGCCGGCAAAACTCCCTGACACAGAAACGCCGCGGGGCCTGCGCGTGTCGGGAACAATCCTCCCGCTGATGGGAAGCGACAGCTCCGCCCCGCCTCCCTCCGCGCTTTCCCTCCACCGTTTCTCCCCGCGCCCCGCTGTCCGCCCAGGCGGCCCACGACTCCCCTGCAGCATGCCTGGCCCGCCAGGTCGCCCCCGGAATTCCTCTGCGTGGCGTGGGATTTGTGCAGGAGAGCCGGAGCGGCCCTATGTCCAGGTGGCTTAGGATCTGGAGACAGAAGGAGTGGAGAAAGAGAGGTGCTTGGAGGCACAGCTGGTCTCAGTCTGCTCTGCCCCTGTTCCTGAAGAAAAAAGACTGGAAGGAACCAAAGAAACATGAAGAGGCGCGCGCGCGCGCGCACACACACACACACACATACACACACACACACACACACACACACTAACGTACCTGCAGGCATAGTCCAGTCATGGTCACCTACCCTCCAGCAGTGTACCCTGTTCACAGCCACAGAGAAGTCTGTGATCACTAGCTCCAGTTTTCATACTTGCTCTGAGCCAGAACCTTCCAGGAGGCAATGCTACCTTTGGCCTCCCTCAGCTTTTTCTTTGCTCACCTGGACCCTGATTTGTGGTCCCTGATTTGGACCCTTACTGTTGGTTTCACTGAAGGGGATTTGATGTGGAAGGAACAGCCTAGGAGAAATTGCTGGATCCCCTCTTTAGTTCACTCAAGGAGAAGCGTTAATGGGGTCCCTTCTGAGGATGAGCCAAAGCTCCAGCAACACCTTGACAACTTACCCAGACCCGCCCCAGACCTACCTCTGCCCTTACTTCTGTCCCACTCCCCCTGTCCTTTGTGTCCTGGCCTGGGACCAGATGTTCCAGGAGTGTATTTTCCCATCTCTACTGTGTCTCTCCCTCACTGACATTCCTTTGAACCTTTACTGTTGCTTTTTGTGGGTCCTGTAATCCTTCTCATCTTGCCTCCTCCCAACAACACAAATCCTCGATGAATAGATGGGTGAACTGTGATGGCTTGTGAATTTGGGTGGCTCTCTCATGCTGAGACAGATAGTGCACCAGTGAAGTGGGTGAGGGCAGAGGCACCCTTGTTGGAGCTGAGGCAGAACGATCACATTTTGAGGCCAGATTGGGCTATACAGTGAATTGAAGGCCAGCATGGGACATAATAAGACCCAGTCCCAAGCAAAAGAAAGGAAGCTGGAGAGAGGGCTCACTGGTTAAGAGCACTGGTGGTGGTGGCACACGCCTTTAATCCCAGCAATCCAGAGTCAGAGGCAGGCTGATCTCTGTGATCTCTGTGATCTCTGTAGACCAACCTGGTCTATAGAGAGAGTTCCAGAACAGGCAAGGCTACACAGAGAAACCTGTTTTGAGAAGAAAGGGGGTGGGGGGAAAGAGCAAAGGTTGTTCTTCCAAAGAACCTGGGATTGATTTTCAGCACCCACATGGAGGATAACAGCCATCTGTACCTCCAGTCCCAAGGGAACTGATGCCCTCTTCTGGCTTCCCTGGTCACTAAGCATATATATGGTGCAAAGGCACACACGAAGGAAAAACACCCATATACACACACAATAATAAGAACAAATTTTTGAAAAGAGTTCTAGCTTTGGTAGCACATATACTAAAATTAGACTTGTCTTCTAAGTACTCCACTACGATCCTTTACTAAATTACTTTCCTTACGGTTTCTTTATTTTATGTGTGTGACGGTTTTGCCTTCATGTAGGCCCATCTCCACCATTCTCTTCCACAGTCCTTTGGTCTTGAACAGTTTTCCAGGAAGCCCTCAGTCCTACCTAGTTCTACCGCTACCTAGCTGGTAGTTTTGAAAAAAAAAAAACCACTCATCCCCCTGGCCTGGAATTCTCCAACTGTGTGTGTGGTAGGATGGAGCTGAACTCGGCGAAAGTCTGAGGATACCCACCACCACCTCCATTCTGGGCTCTAATCCCTCTGAGAGAAGGGTGGGAGCACCTTACCCGGCTGACCCAACCCCCACAGAGGGGCTGAGACTCAAAGAGTACTGGGAAATGTTGTGAATTAATTGCCATCAGACCTAGGCCGCTGTTCATCTCTGTAAACAAACATTTTAATATGCTGTAATTAATTACATCTGCCACAGCGACCCTCCTCTCATTCATCCTTCCTCAGCTTTTCTTCTGCGTACCCTAGACCACCTTCTCCTCCCTCTGAAAACCTGGCAGGACCCCTCCTGCCCCTCTCCCTCGCCTTCTCAACCCCCACCACTGCATGCAGGTGCCAGCATCTGCCACGCCACTCTGCCGCTTTTTGTTCCTCTCCGGTCTCTCTAACGCCCTTCTGTCTTTCTGAAAGTCCTTTGTCTCTGATCCTGTTGGCCTGGATTTTCTTCCTCAACCAAGTTTGATGTTAAGAACACATCCTGTAGGGAGGAGGAAATGAGACCAGAGGATCTACCCGGGTGCCTAAGCACACTCTTTAGTGAGCTAGGACCAGGCTAATTTACAAGGATTATCGCGAAACTGGGGGGGGGGGAGGAACCCTGATGCAGCGGCTGTCTTCATCCCTCTCTTGCCCCCCTCCCTGTCTCCACAGCAGCTCAGTGTGAGAAACACAATGGGAAGACAATTGTCCAGGTGAGCCCACCTGCCTAGGCCACAATTACTTCCCTTCAAACACAGAAGGACCGCGGCAGGATGATGCCCGTTAGGGCAGACAGTTTAGTACCACACTGGCCACAAGGTTGCTCGGGATGGAGTGTTATCCTTTTTCTGACCTGCGACGACTGTGGGCCGGGGCGGGAAAATGATCGCCCTGAGCAGAGGTGGAAACCTTAGACGAAAATGAAGAGAGTCACAAGCCCAGATCGCCAGGAAGGACTGGAAGAGGGCTGGCCGCCAGAGGGGTTGTTGGCCGGCTAGGCCGCGCTGGGGGAGCTGGGAGCTGGGTGGGCGGGGTAGGGCGGGCGCCACCAGGCGTGGCGCAGGGAACAGAGCAGAATGAAATGCAGATGCAAAACGTGCTCGTAAGAGTTTCCTCTCTCTCCCCATCTGCCAAAGCCGAGATTTTAATCTTTAATCCATGAGCAATCAGCGAGCAGCGGCGAATGGCACATTACAGATGTTTTACTGTCGCGGGCGTTCGCAGCCTCCGTGCTCCGCACAGGCGCGACGCGCGGGCGCCCCTGCCCCTCCCCCTCCCCCCTTCCTCCCTCCCCAGATCCCACTTAACAATATCCCCCCTCACCTGCACTCTTCAGGCTGGTTAATAAAGGTAGAGCAGGGAAGCAGGGCCTTTTAACCCTTTCCGACAAGAACTGGGACTCTGTCTGTGGGGCTTCGCTGGTGGCACAGGCGCGGGCCGCAGAAAGGACCGGGTACCATTTATACCTAGCCAATGTGGATTTTCTAGGTTGAGGGGCATGAAGCCAAGGACATTGATAGCAAAATCTTTCCATTTCCCACACCCTTCCAGAACCCAGCATCCCAGGCCCGCTGGCGGCTCCTGCTATTAGCGCTCCAGATGTTCCGCTGAGCTGAGGCTCTGCTTTCCAGATGTTGGGCACCTCTGTTCTCACGTGTGGGACCACCATCCCTTCTGCATGATGAAGGAGAATGCTGTAACGGTCAGATTTGGGAGTCGCTAGGTAATTCTGACAAAGAGGAGTCTTTGAAGAGCTGCTGGTTAAAATGTCGCTTGGGAGGAGGGTCCACTCTCTACAATGGAGCTGTGTGTGTGTGTGTGTGTGTGTGTGTGTGTGTCTGTCTGTCTGTCTGTCTGTCCTGTCAAGCATAGGTAGGAAGATAGGAACCCCAGGAATGTGACTATGGAGCTGCTATCAAGGCCAAAGGATAGATGATGTACCCCAGAAATCCCTGGCTGTGATTCTAGTTTATAGAGACATACTTGTATGATTTTTAAGTATTTGTCGCATTTTCTAGTCTGCAGGCCCCACGAGGTCAAGAACTATTTCCATCTATCATCTTCCCAGAGTCTAGTATAGGGCCTAGTGCCTAGTAGATACTCAGCAAATGCTTTGAAAAAGTGGACTCCTGTAGGGCCTGGGTCATGTTTTCTTGGGCATTACCGATGAAGTCAGCTCATGTACCTCAGCACAAAAGCATCCACCTTCAACCTCCCTCCACCAAGACTACAGTGAATGGCATCCTTTCTACCTCGGGCACCAGCTTGTTTCCCTACATCTCTGATGGATCCTTCCCTTTAGACAGGAACCAAGGACAAGGATGGCTCAGCCGTTAACAGTTGCTGCTTTTGCAGAGGACCTGGGTTCAATTCTCAGCACCTACACGGTGATTCACAACCACACGTAACTCCAGTTTCAAGGAATCTAATGCCCTCTTCTGACCTCCTCGGGTACCAGGCACTCATGTAGTACACATACATATAAAAAATAAAATTAATAAACACAATTTTAAAAAGAAGAAGAAGAAGAAGAAGAAGAAGAAGAAGAAGAAGAAGAAGAAGAAGAAGAAGAAGTCTCTGATACTACACCGGAGTTCCACTGGCCAATTTCTTTCCCTAGGCCTCACTGACCTTTCACCCTCAGCTCTTGGACACCCTCCCAACCCCACCCCAGAGGTCTTCTTCCCGTTGGTATGCCCACAGACACCAGAATTTTCTCCTATGGTTCCCACGGGAGGGGTTCAGTTGTACACCGCTGCTGGCCCAGTCCCCAGACCGGCCCAGAGTTTCACTTCACAGGCCAAGGTCCCATCTTTTCCCTAGAACTTCCTACTCTCCACCCCAAATTTAGGTCTTCTGGGGAGGCATGTGCAGAGAGCAGGGATGAGGAAAACCTGAAAACTAGCCAGAAAAGGGGGCGGGGGATGAGATCTAGGACTAAAAATAAATAGAGAGTGGGAGGGGGCAGGCAGCTAATGAAGGAGGGTGAGACAAGAGGCAGATCTACAGAGGAGGGGAAACAGCGGTTGGCCCAGGCGGAGAGGCCCACACAGATGGACACCCAC
>CABHPH010138548.1:0-63801 GCA_902168325.1 Peromyscus nudipes | reverse complement strand
CTTGGCACCTCTTCTTCCCCTCCATCACCAAACGGTGAGCAGAGCCAGGGTCTTACCTCGGGACCCTCCTGTGAATTACGGCCTCTGTGTGGGGTTGAAAGACACTTCAGTCTGTGTTGCAATTGGGAATCCTCTTCAGGATATAATGAACAAAAACCGATTCCACTAGGAACAACACTTAGGGGGGTACCCGTGACCCACATTTTATAGCACGTGAGTAAATACATTCATTGATAGAATCAATCATTTGTCATCGCATAACACATTATTTCTCATCTTTACGAGGGGGAGGTTTTATGTTTATGAATCCTGTATCTTTAAGAACAAGCAACTGGATGGAGGACAAAACTAATAACTTCCACAGTAGGAGAAAGGTCATAAGTCTCAGTGGCAGAAGGACTTGGTTTTGCAGCCTGGTTTCATCACTTTGTGGCCAGGCAATGTGATGGTTAATTTATGTCACTGGACTAGGTATCAGGGTGATGAGGTATTTGGTCAAATGTCGTGGATATTTCAGTAAGAATGATTTTGGATGAGTTATTGCATTTAAATGGATGGACTCAGGAAGGCAGATGCCCTCCCATTCCGGTTGACTGTCAATGTAACAGGATCTAGAATCTCCTGAGAAGATCAACCACTGAACTTTTCTGTGAGCCATCAAGGAGGTGTCCTGGTGTCAGGGAACTGAGGCAGCTGGTCACATAGCATCTATAGTTAGGAAGCAGAAAGAGGTGAACGCTGGCACTGGGTTTGCCATCTCCTTCTTATTTAGTCTAAAACCCCAGCTCAGAGAATGGTACAACTCACAGTTGTTGTGGGTCTTCCTACCTTAATTAGCCCAACCTAAAAACTCCCTTACAGACAACTCGGCAGAACACTAATATAGACACTTTGGGCGGGTTACTGAGCCTCTCTGGATTCCAACTTCCTCTTTCATGTAACATAAAAATATAATGACTACCACTGTGATACTAACTGTGCAAATTCTTGTCATGTTTGTTATCCCAAAGGAGGCACTCAATTTCCACCTGTCTCTTCTCTCTCACTCTTCTGTCCTTCCCATAAAATATACGCATGTACTAAGACTTTTGCAGCCACATTCTCTGAACCCAACATAGAAGGAGCATGGTCCTGACATGCTTATATAAACCATCAATTCAATATATGAAATTATGGCTGCATCAGGAAATCCAAGATGTCTGCCCATGGTGTCATCTGAGCTGAACAAGACAAAAACAAACAAACAAACAAACAAACAACTAAGTAATTTTCAATAACTCTTACTAAATGTCACATGTCACACAGTGACTAGCTCTCTACTGTAGTTTGGAGCACAGAGATAGAGATAATGGTGGGGCATGTAGGTCCTCTCTGTTGCTAGGCTGCTCTACGGGGAAATCTTTTCTCCGTTTTCTCACCCCAAACTTGCCCATCCACATAGCTTAGAAGGAGGGGTCGTGCGACATCCATCTGCTGACCCCTCTGTCACAGGGTCCCACTTCCCATGGGCCCGACTTTCCTTCAGCGTTGTCTTGGGAGAACTTGAGTGAATTGGCACCCAGTTACGGTTACAGTCCTGCCGTTGGTCTCTAGCCAGAGACTCAAATGAAGAAAAACAAATGACCTTAGACTGGCATCGGGTATTTCCAGTAGCTGGAAATTCCCACCCCTGCAAACCCAGTGAAAGAGTCTCAATCTAGCATTTTATAGGGCTGACAGCCGGAGCTAAGCCAGTCCCACAAGACCAGAGTGCAGCTGAAAGAAAGCTTCTGCTGAGTGGCTGGTTTTGTCTTGGGGGGGGAGTGGGGGGTGGTGCTTGACGTTACCGATGATGAAGTGGGTATTTTCCTCTGAAGTCTCAATAAAAACGGGAGATACATTGTCAAATCACGGTCCATGCAAAGAAGGGCAGCCATGGCTCCTTTTCCAAAACCCTGTCCAAAGAGTTGACATCAGGGTTCTGAAGGAGACTGCCTGTGGGCACATGGGAAGAGGCTGACTTTGTTTTGACTGGAGCCTGGGGATTTGGACTTTTGAAAACAGAGCGCTCTGAATACAGCTTTGACGATTGTTAGCAAAAGCACCTTTAACATGTAGCCAAAAAAGGAGCAACTGGGTGTTTGCTGCAGAGTTTGACCCCATCCTGCCTGATAGACAGGCATCATGTGTAATTACCCTGAGCGTTTAATGCCACACGGCAAAATAAACTTGAGGCCTTCCCGCTGGAGGGGTTTATGTGCTTCAGTGGACTGGGTTAGGCCTGAAAGAAAATAGTTGTGGTGTACACTCCATCCCAACAGCCTGTTCCCTCTCCTTGACCTATCCTTTGTGGGAAGCCAAGAATGCTAAATATTTCTTGTAGTTCTGCCCAGGCCTTTATTTACACCCTCCCCTCTCCCCAGCCCCAGCCTTGTCTCTTCCTGTGACAGCCCAGGCTCTCTCCCTTGAGCTGTGGAGATGGTGTATTTCTGTTTGAGATGATCCATCAAAGGTCTTTCAAATGAAGAAAGATGCAAGAATGAAAACATGGGTGCTGGACAGCCAGCCATGCTCTGGCAAAGAGAATGTGCGCGTTCCATGTACCAGGCTTTGCATTGATAAACTATCAAAACTTCTAGGCTGGGGAGAGAATGAACTTCCTTTTTTTTTTTTTTTTCCCAGAAAGGGAAATGGAGAACACCCGTCGAGTACAGACAGAGTGAACAAGAGGCAGAGGTTGATGGAAACCGTTTTAAAGATCCCGTCAGCCACTTTGAATGTTTGTTTAGTGGAGGGCAAAATTAAACCCTTAGAGCAGGTCTTTCATTTCTTGGTTTCTTTTCTAATTCGAGAATCTTCTCTAACCGCACTGGGAAGGCAAGAGAGACTGTGACTTCTTCCGTAGCGATTGCTACACATTTACGAGGGACATTTTCTTCAACAACTCTGTTTTGTCCTGAAATACACCCTTGAAATCATTTCCAGGCAATGCAGCCCTGGAGGTGGAGTCTCCTGGACTCTCATGCCTCAAGTGTGCAATGGACGGCAAACCCACTGCAGAGAAGGTGCAGCCGTCCTGAGTGGGTCTCCTCTCACAGCTGGTCACGTGCCCTGTTTTCTCTAGGCACGCTCCTGTGTGCCTGCTGACCTCGCATGATTTCTACCTACCCTCTAGGAAATGGTCTAGTTTGGATCATAGATCCTATATCACCCTGCCCTCTTACCACGTGCAAAATTTCTGATGCCCATTTCAAATACTGTGTACAGCTCGTTCTTGTCTGGGGAACGGGTGACGTGTGAACATGGCTAGGTGGTACATCAGTCTTAGAGGCCATGGTGCTGTTCATTCCTTGAAGCTTTGTGCCCACTGCCATCTGCACATTGCAGATGAGGTCTATTCTAAACCTTGGCCTTAAGTACCACATCCTTGGTGTTAGCGTAGAGGGCAAACTCCGCGGCCAACGCACAGCTGCTGCTTTTCTGGCTTTTGGCTCTGCCTCAAGTACACAGGCTCATCGACTCCTCTTCTCCATAACTAGTTTCAGGGCAGATGGTGACGCTGTCCACTGAGGCAGGACTGCCTCGGCCGCATGTCTCTCCCTCACCAGGATGGGTGTACAGTCTTCCTGCAGAAAGAAAAACAACACTGCCCAACCACACCTTTATCAGCATATATCCAAAATGTATCAGGGTTGGCCTTGACTTTGCTACTTGCCTAATCCATAGCCCTCCTGCAAAGCAGCATGAATGAATGCACAGGTCATAGAAGAAACACTGGATATAGGGGAGAAAGAGCAGAGAAGAGATCAGCTCACGGCTATATCTTGACTCTGGAGTTCAGGCATTTCACTAAAGATTTGCCTAATGACTACCTGGAAAATAACATTGGCGATAGAAACTTTTGCCATTTATTTATTTATTTATTTATTTATTTATTTATTTATTTATTTATTTACTTACTTACTTACTTACTTACTTACTTACTTACTTACTTACTTACTTGTAGCAGGAATCTTAAAAGTACTTATTAATAAAATCAAACCTGGAGCCAAGCATTGGGGTGAACACTGGAAGATCAGAGAGACAGAACAAGCCACAGTTAACCTCAACTGGCCAACTTCTCAGCTGATCTGTTTCCTCAGACTGGATGCCTCTGATTCCTCATCCAGAATGAATCTCAGCTGAACTGCTGCTAGAAGCCTGAGAGCTTAACCAGCCAAATGCTTAACCAGCCAAATGCTTCTAGTTTCTGGTCATCACGTCTTATATACCTTTCTGCTTTCTACCACCACTCCCTGGGATTAAAGGCTCACTTTCTGGGATTAAAGGCGTGAGTCACCACGCTTGACTGTATCCTTGAACAGATGGATTTCTGCCTCTGGAATGCTAGGATTAAAGGCGTGTGCTACCACTGCCTATCCTCTATGTTTAATATTGTGGCTATTCTGTTTCTGACCCCAGATAAGTTTATTAGCATGCACAATATTTTGGGGAACACAATACCACCACACTTACTTATTTAATAGTTTACCATGTAGCCCAGGCTAGTCCCAACTTCACAATTCCCCTGCTTCAGCCTTCTAAAGGCTCAGAGGACAGTGGCATACTACCCTGCTCCTTGTTCATTCTCAACAATTGTTAATATATTGGAGAGTTTTCTTTGTCTTTGACACAAATTCCCTTTTACTCTCAGGGAAGCTGACTTATTTATTGATTTGTGCAATTTAGATTCTTTTAACTGGTATTTATTTTAAATGGGTCCAACAGTGATCTGTGAGATTATAAAATGCCCTTTTAAACCTCTAAGGCAATCATGACGTTGATGGACATGACAGGCAATGTACTGTAGGGTTCCTTGCTAAGTTCTCTCCGTTGAATTTGGGGTGATATCGCTCAAAAGAAGAGGCGGTTTTGGTGAAACTTACGGACTAAAAGAAGAACTAGATGGTTATTAACTGTCAAACTTACTTTAAATTTCCTGCACCGTGATAAATACGGTCACCTATGAGAAGATGGAGGACTAAAAACTTCGTTTGTTTAAACAGACATGTTTCACCTGTTCTAGCCCGCACTAGAAAACTATATTTATATATTTAATAGAACATTTAGAACTGGAAAACTTGTCCATGTACTTTAAAAACATGCCTGAGTTTTGAAATCTGTTCTGCAGAAACCGGTGATGACCAGAGATGGGCGAACAAATTGAGAGCGTGAACAAAATAGGAAATGCCGGAGTCTAACCCAAATAGCAAACACGCAGTAAGCAGATCATTGGCAGCCAGGATTTTGAGCAGTGTTGAAGAAGAATGTGTTTGTTCAGGGAGCAGGTTTTGCAAAACTCTTCCTATCTTCTTTGCAGCACGCCCCGCCATTTATTATCTCCCCTGTTCAAAGTACGCCCCCATGTAGCTGCTGTGGAATGTGAGACCCACGGCTGTTTACACAGGGAGCTGGCAGGGCTGGCCTGCCTCCTGGCTGCCTCTGTCCACTCCCCTTCCTTTTGCTAATTAACATTCTTGACATTTGACTTGAAGGTAGTATTTTAGAAATCTCAGATGCAACTTTTGTAAACAAACATAATATTCCTGGTGTGAATTACTGCTTTTTTTGGTTTTGTTTGTTTTAATAAAAAAAAAAAAAAAGAAGTCAGCACTTGTTCTAAATGAAACAAAGGGAATTTTATTTTGTCAGGCCCAAGTTTCTAAGGTTTATGTTGTCTTCTTTCTATTTGGGTCAGAATCCAGCAGGGAATTTCCTTTATAATGAATCTGAAATGAAACGACTCTCTTTCTTAAAATAGCTCCTTCATGAAACATTTGGAATGTGTTGGTGTTGTTTGTTTATATATATCTGGCATGTTTTGGCAGTAGTCTGGGGTATGGATATCACGGGTGATGGTATGAAAGTGGATGTAAAGGATACCGGATGGAAACTTGAGTGTCACGCATCTCAGGAAACCGCCTTCCCAGCCTGGACCAGTGTTTCCCTGGGTGCTTCACCAACACAAGCTCCCACCACTTTGAGAACGTATTGTGTATTCGCCATCTTTTGCTAGTGTGGACATACAACATACTGTTGTAATTGTTTAACTCTTCCTCCAATTTTTTTAAAAGAGGGAGAAAGATATGAAGTTCCATTTGGGTAGAATATAAATCTAATTTGGTCCTTGACAGATCAAATATTAGCTGAAAAAAAAAGAATGCTGAAGAAATTGAACATTTACATCAATAATCCTCTTGCTGATATCCTAAATGCTAAAACCTCCAAATCGAAACAGGGTCTGAGAACAGAGTTCAGTATAGACCATTTGCCTAGCAAGTGTGAGGCCCTGGGTCCAGTACTCACCACTCTCTCAAAAAGCAAAGTTAAAAACCCAGCATGTGCCTAACAGCTATTTTTTTGGTTGTTGTTTATCATATACCTTATTTGGTGGTTATTTAAAACTACCCTTCATTTCTTCTACAAAGAATAGTAGGTTTTACTTTTCAAAGGTAAACGAGATCAAAATTTAACTTACTATTTACACAAGCCAGCGCCATTCATTTTGTTTTCTGTTTTGAAATAATATTAGGCCTGGCTGTAGAATAGTACAAAAGGTTCCGTTTAACTTTTACTCAATTTCTTCGCTTATTGGCATTTTCCATAAGCACATTACAAGGAATAAATTGGTTACTGAAGCTGATCCAGTATTCCTGCTTGATCCAAGACACTGATTCAGTATTCCTGTTTGATCTAAGAAACTGATTCAGTACTCCTGCTTGATCTAAGAAACTGATTCAGTATTCTTGACTGAACTAAAAACCTTAATTTCATCAGCTTCCCGTGAATATTCATTCACTGACAGAAAGAACAGTCCAGATCCTGTACTGCTCTTTCAACCTTTCAACATGCTCCCGTCCTTTGCTGAGTTTTTCCCAATTCTGTCAAAAATTCCACTATTTTTTTAATAACATCAACACATTCACCCTTAAAGTAAAAATAAGCAATATAGAAAACTACAAAGAATGATACAAAAATTATGCAAAGTTTTACCATTAAGAAACAACAGCTATTGATGTCCCTGCAGGCAGGCAGATACTTAGCTAAAATGTAAAGTGGTTAGAAGTGCATGAAATGGATCCAGTTTTTAAAACAAAAGTATTAATAAAAATATTCAATGTTGTTTAAATAAAAAGATGAAATGTCATTCCACTTTAATTTATCAGAAGAAAAAGAAATTAAAGCATACAGTTGGCCCTTTGTGGATTCAGCCATTCATGGACTGAAAATATCTAACAACAATTGTGCTTGTACACACATGTACAGAATTTTATCTTGTGCTTATTCCCTAAATAATACAATATAACTAGTTATAGTAACTATTATAGTCTAAAGATTATCTAAAGTATAGGAGAAGACTACCTGAGCTATATGCGAATATTACTCATATAAAAGACCAGAACATCACAGATTTTTATATCTGTAGGTCCTGGAACCAATTCTTTCCAGATACTGGGAGATTATCATAATATGTGCTGATATTCAGGTAAACATTTTATTATAAAAGACATTGTTTTCTAAGATTATCTTTTTAAAAGTAACAAAAAAGATTTTGAAAAAAAAAATCACTTTTCTTGCTTAATGATTCATTTCCTAAATATCATGGCTGAGTCCGAACCCCGTTTGTCACTGTGTTTGGAGCTGTGTGGTTTGGGTGATCCTGACTGGATGGGTCACAGTATGGAACAGCTGGAGCCTTCCTGGCCTACATCACTTCCCTTGCATGTGTGACAGTTAGTTTCTTGATGGCAGCGGAGGTGCCCGGGCCACGTGTCTCTCCCCCCTCCCCAGGATGCTCCGTATTTGCTCCCCATATAGGAGCAGGTTCAAGAAAGGCTGTAAAAGGCTTCTTCAGACTTAGTCTCGGAGCTGTGTGATGGGGCACAAATCAAGCCATGAGAACGCCCCAGAGGGCTGGTTACACAGGCTCTTCTCATGCGTTTGTATTGATCATTCAGACATCAGAGTTCCATTGTGGTATCACTCTTTTCATCTGAAAAGCTAAGCATTCATCTTGGAATGGATTTTCCTTATGCCTTGAATAATTTTCTGTCTTCTTACCCTTTTCTTTGTGAGCAGCAATTATATATTTCTTGTGTATTATTTACATGCCATTTTAGTCTTTCTTAATCTGTTTCAGTTATTACTGTCGTATAGACACTCCTTGACGTTGTACGGTGGTTCCATCGTATGTTGAAAATAGTTACGTTTTGTGCTCTTAGCCCTCAGACATCAGAGCTTAGAAACACAGCTCAGTACAGTATGGGTTGTTCCCCCTCCTGACCTTGTGTGTGACTTGGAACTGTCTGTAGTTCACCCCCACTGCCAACATGGGGAAGTGTCTGTGCAAAGGTCAAAGTTCAATTTGCAAAGGTCAAAGTTCAATTTGCAAAGGTCAAAGTTAAATTATAGTTTTTACTGAATGTGTATGACTTATAAAACTTCATAAAGTCAATCAAACAAAAGTCAAAGATTTTCCCAAAAATAACTGTGGGCCTGGATCACTGGTGTAATAATGTGGGTCATGTGGCCAGAGGGAATGCTCCTTGTGACCCAAGACCTTTTTACACTCTTGAGCTGTTCTGTTTTACTTTTCCATTGGCCTATCCAATTTTAGTTTAAATTTTTTCACTATTTCTTCCTCTCTACCGTCTATATGAAGGGATAGATTGTGTCCAATTAGCACTGCCAATCAGCAGCATCTAAGGGATATTATTGAATGAATGAATGAATGAATGAATGAATGATGTCCTATTTTAAGTTCAGGGTTTTGTTTTTTCAGGGCTGGAGACTGAACCCAGAGCATCAGGCATGCCCCATAAAGGCTCTCCCACTGAGACGCATCCTCATCCAAGTTAGATTTACTTTATTTTGGTTGCTTATAGTGTGTGCATTTCTTTTGTGCAGTATTTTTCCTTTACAACTATCTCCTGCATATAATTCCCCCAAGGTTATAGAGAATTCTTTGTATGAACTTTTCTTCTGTTTCCTTGGATAATTTCTTTTTATTTTACTTTGTCTTGTATTCACTTATTTCCTTTCCCATTTTAAAGCAAATCTATGAATTATTTCTTTCTGATTATGCATCATATATATTTGTTGAAAAGTAGTCTGTGGCTGGGCACTTTGGTGCATGCGTATAATTCCAGCGGTCAGGTGAAAACAGGAGGTTCACAAGTTCAAGACCAGCATGGGCTACATAGCTGTGCATTGATTCCTACAACTTGTCACCAACTCCATTATTTTTTCTTAATCTGGGACTATATATTGCCATCCATCTTTTAACATTAAAGAGGTCAATAACTTCATGTCTGAGGAGACAACTCACAGGGTAAACTTGCCACATAATCATGGGGACCAGAGTTCAGATCCTGAGCACCCAGATGTGCATAGTGGCCCTCTTGTAATCCTGGCACTTAGAAAGCAGATGGGGAAATTCCAGAGCAAGCTGGCAAGCTAGACTAGCCAAATTGGTGAGTTCCGGTTTTAAGTGAAAGATTCTGCTTCATATATAAGGTAGAGAATGATCAAGGAAGATACCAGACATCAACCTGTGGCATCCACATGTGCATGAACATGTACACACACACACACACACACACACACACACATACACACACACACAGGTAAAAAGAAAAAAAATTGGTAATGTGGAAAGAGATTGGTGATTTTCTTCTTTCTTAATCTCTCTTCACCTCTGATTGTCTCCATAGCAAGGTAAACAGTGGTTAAAAATGCACGTCGCTGGGTTCCTGTTCTTCTTTGCCTGGGTTACTCTGTGCTGTGCAGCCAGGATCCTTTGGGGAGAGTCTTTTTCCGCTATGACCTTCTATGCTCTGGATCTTACATCACTTATATCATTGGGCCGTCTCACCTACTCTGGGGGAAGTGTCCATCTCACCCAAGATCAGAGAATCTCTTGCTGGTTCTTTGTGTCCTTCCTCATTTCAGTCCAGATTTCACAACGCTTGGCGGGTTTGTAACATGATCTGTGGCTGAAGTTTGTAGCCAGGTCCTTGTTTTACTGGCAACTGAAATGGATTTTCCATTTTGAGCTCTTCTTGAGATTTTTTTGAAGGTGGGAGAGGAAGGATTAATGTTTATGCAGCCTGATCTTTACCCAGAATTCGTTTCTGCCCCTTCAGCGGCGCTCTGCAGATTCACGCTATGGGGGTGGAAGGCGGGTCATCATCCGATAGACAACTTGGATCTGAATCCTCATTAGGTTTTAAATTTCGTTACATAGCTCTCTATCTATCCTTCATTCTTCTCCTCCATTTCTGTTGCCCCACCCCAAGCCTCCAGGAGTTTATTTTTGTTTCATGTTGTTCACTAGTATAGAACTTTCCTGGATTTTCATCTCTTCAGTTTTTCTAAATTAAGTCCCAAAGTCGCCAGGCTTCTGACTGTAGTAACGTGAGTAGGCAGCCACTATCATCAGCACAGCAATTGTGCTCATCACTGCTCCTGCTTATTGAGCATTTACTTTATGCCAGCAATGCTGCTAAGGCTCAACCATGGATCCTCTCACGTAATTTTTCCAATTACCTAACAAGGTTAATGTGAGTGCCTGCCATTTAAACACAAGGATATGAAAAACTAGCATCTTCCTCACTGGCTCTGTAGCAATGTTTCAGAGATGCCACTATGCTTGTTCCAGAAAATACTTGGGGAGATATTCCTGGGGTAGCTGGGCATTTTGTGATGTTGGAGGGGAGGGGGTGGGCCAGAAGAAAACATGGAGACAGTTGGTTTTTTTTTTTTTTTTTTTTTTGCAGCTAGAAGGGAAAGGGAGGAAGAAAGAGGGCCAGCATGTTGGAGGCTAGCCCATAGAAAGCAACGCACCTGCTGGGCTTGCTGCATTTGGGGTGTTGTTCCTACACTGCTGTATGGGCTGCCTGTCTGGCTTCCAGTTCCTCTCCATGCCCAAAGCTTCAGTTCAGCTGCTTCTGCAGGGCGTGGTTTTCTGTGGTGCTTATGAAAGGGCTGGGGTTTTCATGTCGGTTGGAGTTGCAGGAGACAGAGCATAAGTGGGACTGGGAACTTGGGCTGCAGAAGCTTGGAGACAGAACTCCAGGAAAGTCCTTATGGGAAAGAGCTCCGGGCCTTTGTCAGCTGAAGGACTGAGGCGGGCAGGGGCAGGGGCAGGGGAGATGCACTCAGTTAAGAGACAGATCACAGTTGACATCCAGGTTTTGTGTGGTTGAGGAAAGGGACCCAGAGAAGACTCACAACTTGCTTTAGGACATTTGGCCCAGAGACTGACTGCTTACTCTTTAGCAAAACATGCACCTTTGTGCTGTAGATATTCCCTTTTACTAAGACTGGAATCCAGAATATTCCTCCCTTATCTGTGTGCACTGGCAGTTCATTCCTTTCCTACAGAATTCTACTCAAATCCTCTTTTCCATGAGCTTTCTACAACTTCCCGTTCAGAAAAAGTCACCATGACCCCCTTTCTGTACTCAACCACTGTCTCTTCAGGATGCTGAATTTTTCCAGAGAAAGGATTTGAAACTTCTGGGTGTATAGTACAAGTTTATTTTGCTCTAAATTTTCTAATCAGATGCAAGTAAGGACAGGGATTTTGTCTTACCACTGTGTATATAGTGCCGTTTCATAGAGCTTGACATTTGAATGGTGCACACTATTATAAGTATTCATGATCAGGTACCTTCTACAACATAGGGTGTGGTCTTTTGTTTTTTATGATTTCCACCTGACCAAGTGCAGGCCAATCCACTGGCTTCTGGGCTGGTCTGGATCATCTTTCTTCACAATGGAGCCAATTTTGCATTATGTCCATTCTCACAAATCCCTGCATCTACTTCTTGGTTTATTTTGAAGAAAAGGCCAGTGAAATCTGACTGAGAGCTTAGAGTTCAATCAAACTTGGTGTCTCAGAGCCACTGCCCTGGCCCCCTAGGGGCTGACAGCTCAAGGCTGAGGAAATGGCAGTTCTGAACACAGAATGATATAGGGAAGTGGTTGACAACAGAGTTTCCGGATCCAGGTTACATTGAGTCACATCTCTGTGAGCTTGGCAATCACAGTAGCTTCCTCACAGGGTGGGTGTGGGGAGAATCTTGTCAAGACTGTGAGAAGAACAGTCAGGCGAAGTCTGAGTCTATGTAATCCACTGGGTGAGAAACCTCAGCTTTAATCAGGAAACAATTCCTAGAAAAGGAGACTCCTCATAGCCTTAAAGGAAAAATCAAAGCATAAACTGGTAGTGGGGTAGATGACATCTTTCTCTGTTCCCCATTCTTTATTTCCACTGCTGAATAGTCCAGAAGGCCAAGGAAAGGATTCAGATTAGAAACTGAACGGCATGAAAGCTTCTCCTTTGGAAAAGAGCAGCTCCTCAATCGGAGCCAACTTTCTGCCACTATAACAAAATGCCTACGGTAGTTGATTCAGAAATTTAAAAAAAGGTTGTTTTAAGTAGTAATTTCAAAGTTCCACTTCATGATCATTTGGTGCCATTGCTTCGGGAGTGTGGCAAAGCCATGCATCACGGTGGTGGTGTATGGAAGATGAAAACCACTTACCTCGTGTGCAAAAAGCAAATACAGCAAGGGAGAGATTGGAGTCTAAAACGGTTCATGCTGTGAATTGGACAAGATTTAGGATCACCAAAGAGAGAGACCTTCATGAGATTGTCTCCAGAGAGGGTTCACCCAGGTGGCAAGATCCACCCTGAGTATAGGTGACAACATCTCACTGGCTGGGAGAAAGCAAGCTAGCGTGCGCATCTTATCTCTGTCTGCTTCCTGAGTGCAGGAAGCACTCAGCCACCTAATGCTCTTCCTGTTAAGGCTTCCCCGCCATGATAGACTGCTTGCATCAAAATAAATCTTTCTTCATTGAGTTGAGTTGAGTTGGTCATGTATTTTGCCATAGCAACAAGAACGATAACTGATAGGTTTCACAACCCCTTTGGGCATGCCCAATGACCTAAAGACCTCCCGTAGGCTCCATCTCCTTTCGCCTTCTGTCAGAAGTGCTACCCTGGGGACTAAGCCTTTAACCTATAGAGACACTGGCCTGTAACTCAGCAGGGATGTTGACAAAAGAGGAAGGCTGTGTCAGAAGCTGTTGTTCCTCTTCAACGCATTGACTGTATAAAGCTCAGTCTAGTTTCATGCTAACAGCACTTGCAGCGTACGTCAGGGCAGCTGGCCCTCAAGCATCTGGGAATTCTATCTCTGCCTCTCCTCACACCGTAGAGCTTTGCGATTACAGACGCATCCCACTACGTCTAGTTTTTACATAGGTCCTGGAGAGCCAGATTTACATCCTCATACATGTGAGCCAACTCTCAAGTCTCAACTCCGCTGTTCTTATCAGTACAGGGAAATATTTGTGAGGATTATCTGTATAAAGCACCTCACATATCATCCCTGTCATCATTGTAATCAGTCATTACCACTGTAATGGCCGAAGTTAGCTTGAGCATTTCAGCATCTTCCAGATACTGACTTAAGAGACTCATGTGCATTAGGTAGGCATGGTTCGGTTAAGACTCAGAAGAATTAAGTAGTTTGTCAAGCATTGCGTAGTGTATGTAGCAGAGCTCACACGAGGACCCAGCCAGTGGAACACAGACAGCATACAGCAGTAGTTGTTGACTAATGTACTACTGAAATTGGCCACCTTTTGGAAGTGCCTTTGTGGATACAAGCCAGTCAGAAGGATTCATGTGTGCCGAGGCATTTGATAACAAGGTGGAACAATCCCTTAGCAAGATCTTGGATCCTGTTCATTTTGGTTTTTTTTTTTTTTTTTTGGTTTTTTGTTTGTTTGTTTGTTTTTGAACAAACTACTGTTGATTCTGTTAGGAATATGTAATGAACACCACTTCCAGTAGGAAAGTAAATTGAATTAACCATAAAACCTGAAGTACCTACTCTGACACCTAAGCTTCCCTCTTTAGTTGTAAAACCCCCTGAGAACAACCCTAGTCAGTTTTCCGACTGTCCACAGAGGTGAAGGGATGTCTTTAAGTCCAGTGAGGACTAGGATGTAGACGGTGGTGGAAGTACATGAGGAAGTAAGCTGATGAGTTGAAGGAGTGAGAAACTGTAACCCAGAACAGAGGCAGCCAGATCACTCCATGGAGATCTGCTGTTCCATTTTCCCATCTACATGTGACAGTCATAAATCCACAGGGCAGGACAATGGTTAGTCCCGTGCCTTAAACCTTATGCAACTTCCTCTGGAGAAATCAGACACTTGTTTTTAAATTCTTTATGCTTGCCCTCTGGGGTCACAACTCAGAGTCAAATGATAGGTAGAAACTACCACTTGATACTTGCAAAAAAACTTCTTTCCCCATCTTTTGTCAAGGGTCCTGGTCAGTTTTTTTGTCAGCTTGATTCAAGATAGCATTGTCTGGGAAAAGAAATTTTAATTTAAAAAATGCTTCCATCAGATTGCCTGTAAGTGAGTCTGTGGAGAATGTATTTTATTTTATTTTTTTTTGGTGAATGATTGATGTGGGAGGGCCCAGCTCACTGGGGATGGTGCCACCTTTGAAGAAGTGGTCCTGGCTTGTATAAGAAAGCAGGTTGAACAAGCTATGGAGAGCATGCCAGTAAGCAGCATCCCTCCATCGTTTCTGCTTCAGTTCCTGCCTCCAGGTTCCTGCCTGGAGTTCCTGCCCTGACTTCCCTCAGTGATGGAGTGCGAGCTGAGAGTTGTCAGCTGAAAAAAAACCTTTC
This sequence comes from Peromyscus nudipes, assembly GCA_902168325.1. Taxonomy (NCBI): domain Eukaryota; kingdom Metazoa; phylum Chordata; class Mammalia; order Rodentia; family Cricetidae; genus Peromyscus; species Peromyscus nudipes. The sequence goes on along the minus strand of CABHPH010138548.1, from coordinate 49,060 downwards.
CTCCCCAAGTTGCTTTTTGTCCTGGTGTTTGTCACAGCAGGAGAAACCCAGCAAAGACGGGTGGAATGTCTCATAATAAGACATGGCAGCTTCATTTCACATCAGTGTTCCCCTCTTGGATACTTTGCATCTGTATGAAATACTGGCAGTAACAGTAGACACTCACATGAGTGGACTGTAAAGCCTCTGTCCATCCACATCCACACCGCCCCTGGGAAGCTTCAAGGGCAGTGTTGAGTTTCCAACTCCCAGTCACGAGGCATGTCTTCAGTCTCTATATCATTGTCTTATCATAATCATCTATCCGTGGAATGGGTCATTAAACAAGTAACACCGTGGAATGTCACATGTCCTGAGGATTCCCAAGAAGAGTTAGTCATAAAAATAAAAGTCCACTGGAAGAAAGAAAAGTCAGAAAAACAACAACAGAAACAAAACATAAACCAAGGCTCTAATGCACAGCTGTTAGGAATAGCTGAGGGTAAGACAGAAAGCCAGACTGAGATGTTCTATTAACTTTTGAGCAATCAAGTTCGCAGAGGTATAGATTAAATTAAATGAGACCGTGGAAGAGAGCAGCTGTTCTTTATCTCCACTGGTGAGAGAAGAAGAGAAAATGTGTGAGCCGGGGTAAGGAAGAGCTCCCAGCAGTGAATCCTATACTGATGTTAAGAAGAAGGATGAGAAACAAGAAAGTGCCGAGAAGCCCATGTCCTCTGATGGATGCTTAAAATGCACAAATTCAATGACTGATACATCACCTTGAACTCTTGATACTTCAAGGATTTTATGATAGCCCATATCCCCCCTGCACGCGGGGACACACACACACACACACACACACTTCTCTGTACACTCGGTTGCTATTCCACACCAGTGGCTGGAGCGCCTTACGAAATAGCCTCAAGATCACGAACGCACACTAGAAACTGTTGTGAAAATGAATTTAGCAAGTGTTAATTCAAAGAGAAAATGAACATCAATTCCTGCGGCTAAGGCCAAGGAGTTGAATGATTCAAGAGAGCTCTGATAGTTAAAAACACAGTTAAAGGGATGGAAAAGAGGCTCAGTGATTCGCAGTGCATGTAGAGGACCTGAGTTCAGGTCCCAGTTTGTGTTCTGTGACTACTGCTCCAAAAGATTTGGTATCTTCTTCTGACCTCTGAGAGCACTCACTCTCCCAAACACACACTGAAACAACAATAAAATGAATATTTTTTTAAAAAATAAGCACAACCAGACACGCATCGTGCCTGGGTACCTTGACTATTGGTTGTTGGGTATGTCATGTGTGAGGTAGTCTAGAGCGTGCGCCTCACCCACACATCTTGTGCCAACACCCACTGCCTTCAATCCTTGGGAATCTAGAGACAACAAATGGAGGTAGAGATATTGAGGAGGGATGGAAGGGAATATTTGAAATTATGGTGGAATTCAAAGTCACTGCATAAGACATACTGAATTCTACATGTCTAGTGAAGTCTAATTCATCCGAATTACAGTCAGTTTTGATTTTTTTCCAGGGGCGGGGGGGGGGGAGAGAATCAAATAAGATTTTGAAAAAAAATATTGGAACAAGTTCCCAGAGATGATAGTTTTAAAATTACCCAAAAAAAAAAAAAACCCTTCAAAATATGAAGTTGTCTGAGGGATTTTACTCTGTTTTTCTTTGACCTGATTGGTTATTTTAGTTATTTTTCATTACTAAATGTTTTAATACACTAATTTTTATTTTATGCATATGCCAATATCCAAAAAGAATTCTATATCATAATAAACATGGCATTCATTCTAAAAATTCTAGGGTGACTCAACACACAAAAATAAATCTATGTTACACCCTAAATTGATAAAATAAAGACAAAAATCCACATGACTGTCTCAACAGACTAACAAAGAGTATTTGACACAACCTTTTATGGCTTAAACGTTCAGCAAATAAGAATTAGAATAGAAAACTTTCAACCTTATAAAGGGAATCTACAAAAACATATTAGCTAGGTCAAGTTGTGAAGTTAAGGTGACCTGATTGGGCTGGACAGATGGTTCAATGGTTAAGAGCACAGAATGTTCTTACAGAGATCCCAGATTCAAATCCCAACACCCACACGGTGACTCACAACCATCTGTAACTCCAGTTCCAGAGAATATGATGCCCTATTCTGGGCTTCATGGGCACCAGACACATACATGAAGCACAGACCCATGCAGGCGAAAGACCCATGCACATAAAAATGGATTCATTAAAAAGTTTGTGAAGGCTAAAAGAATTTCTTCTAAAATTAGGAAATTGGCAAGGAAACTCAATCTTCATCACGTCTAATTGACAGACACATAACAGTGCGTATTCTTGGGACACAGCTGGTATTTTGACATAAGTAACAATGGACAAACACTAAATCAGAACAATTGTCATGTCCTCCCTGCAAACATTTATCATTTCTTTGTATTAGAGATAAACATTCATTCTTTTCTCCTGAACTATTTGAAATACACGGTAAGTTATCAGCTGTGCTACGGTGCGCTAGAACTTCCAATTTTATTTTCTTCCATTAATTCTCTCTCTTCTCCAGCCTCTGCTAACCCCTGTTTTACTCTCTACCTCTATAAGATCAACATGTTTAACTTCTACACATAAGAATATGCAATAATTGGCTTTCCTTGTCCAGCTTATTTCACTTCATATGATGCTCTTCGTGCTCATACACTTGCTAATAATGGCAGATTCGCTTTTCTGGTTGGATGATATTCCGCTGTGTGAATATACACCACATTTTCCTTAAACAGTTGTCCATTTACAAATGCCTAAAACTTGTTTCCTTATCTTTTGTGTTGTTACAAATGCTGTGGTGAACATGGCAGTCTTGGTAGCTCTTGTCATTTAGGGGAATTGAGTCTTACAACTGCTGGGTAGGCAGACAGGCGAACCATACACAGGATTCTTGCATTGCAATGCTGATACAGAATTTCTTTGACTCCAATAGACTCTTGGTTTGTCTCTGAAGGTCTTCAGTTGACTATAGGGGGACCATTTACATTGTCTAGAATAACTGCTTTTATTTAATTAGCTGATTATAGTTGTTAGTCTTATCTGTGAAATATCTTCACTGCAACATCTAGACTAATGTTTGACCCAATGACTGGGTATTACAGCCACTGTATATAAAATTAACACATGAAATTTAACTATTACAGTAAAAGTGCCAAGACAATTGAACGAGGAAGAGTAGTTTTTCAAGAAATACTATAGAAACAAGTGGAGCCATTTATAGACAAAAATACGAAATTGGACTTGTGACCTCATACGGTACATAAAAATCCACTCAAAGTGAACCATATGCCTGAATAATAAAAGCCCAAACTCTAGCATTTTTAGAAGAAAATATGGGAGTACAATTTGGTCTTGGATAAAGGAATGGTTAGATACAACACCAAATGAAAAAGAAAAATCCAGACTTTATTTCTTTCAAGTAAAACATTTGTCTTCCAACAAGCATCAACAAGGAAATTAGATAATTCACACGGAGAAAAACAAATCTCTAAAACCTCTACCTGACAAGAAATTTTCTATCTAGAAAGTGTAAAGGTTCTTAGGACAAATAGCCCATGTGGAAACTATGCCAAGGATTTTTCCTGAAGAATATATGCAAATGTCAACAACAAACACATGAAAAGACACCCAACATCACTACTCATCAAGGAAATGCAAATGAATGCCACTCCGAACCCAGCCAAAATGTCTACCATCAAAAAGACAGAGAACAACATGTATTGGCAAGGCTGGAGAGGAATTGGAACCCTCTCACACTGCTGGAGAGCGTGTAAAATGGTGTGTCTGCTTTGGAAAACACTTTGGCACTTCTTCACAATGTTAAACACAGAGTTATTATATGACCCAGCAACTCTGTTCCGAGGTATATGTATCCAAGAGAATTGGAAACATATGTCCACAGAAAGTCTTGGACTCAAATGTTCCTAGTAGCTATGTTCATAGTGGCTATTATTCACGATTGCCAAAAAGTGGGAACAATTTAATGTCCATCAACCGCAGAGATAAATAAAATGCTGTGTGTCTGTGTGCAAACACATTTTATTGAAAAAGCAGTCTTTGATGTTTTTCAAGAGAGATTACGAGATATACATAAAGTTGGAAAGAACCAACCCCATTTGCAGCTCTATAAGCTGGGTGGTAATACTTTCTATGTTCATTCATGTATTTCTTCACTCATTCCCAGCTCTCTCTCTATTAGATTAATTATAATTAGGCAGTCTGTACTGGCTTAAGGCACACTCATTTTAGATTAGAATATTGTGGATCCCTTTCCATGGCAATAAATATTGACTTTAAAGTAGAATAGTACTTCTTTGTGCAGACAGTTGGAGCCAAGTGTTTTAAATAGGAGTCATCTCTCCTCCTTTCTTTCCTCCACTCAGTCCAACACATTTCCAAGAACACTGTGTATGGCCTCCCTTCATTTTCCCGCCAACAGTCGGTATGACTTGAATTCATCAGACAGCTATTTCAGTTGCTTAACACTATAGGATTTCTTTCTATCATCATTCTCTAAAAACTTTCTTAACATTTGCATTGTTTCCCTTTCTGCTCTTTTATTGTGACCCAAGAAGACACTGAACATGAGATTAAACCCCTGAACATATTCTTAATTGTACAATATTATGGTTACTGACTCTAAGTGCAATCTTGCACAGCAGATCTTCACAGCCTTGCCATCTTCGTTCATTGAAATGCATTGCCTGCCTGTTCCTCAGTACCTCTCTGTCTCCCCTCTTTCCAGTTTCTGGTAACCTCTATTCCACTTGCAGATTCTATAAATCTGACGACTTCAGACACCACCTATGGTTGGAATCATGCTGGTTCTTGTCTTCCTATGACTGGCTTATTCCACCCGGCACAATGTCTGCAAAGTTCATCCGTTCTGTTGCCTATTGTAACTTTTCTTTTTTTAAGGTTGAGCAATACTCCATTGTGCGATGCGCCCCCCTCTATTAGTCCACATCTACCGTGTTTCCACCCGGCTGTTGTGAATGCTGATGTAATGGTAGTGAGATGGCAATTATCCCTTTGATATATTAATTTTGAATGACCACCAAGAACAGGTTGTAAATAAAGTACGGACGAAGTAGTAGAAGGCTACAGGGGTCAATATGTAGAAAAAGTTGGTACATAATTCCCTTTATTATTATATGTTTATTATAATGAGAGGGCCTCAAGGCCATGAGCAGGTATTGAGGTGGGAGGAAGAGCATTAGACAAAAGCAATACACAATACAGAGAGATCTAAATATGATAGGGCCTTAACAGGAAAGCAAGGCTTCCTCTAAACCTGAAGAGGAGTTTCCTTGAGAGAAGTGGGGGGAAGATATGAGAGCCAGAAGGGGGCAGAGAGGGGGAGGAAGAGGGGGGAGAGAAGGGGAAAAGTGAGGAGAGAGGGGTGATGGAAGAGGGAGGGAGGGAAAGAGAAAAAGAGCAGGAGGAGGCCAGAAAAGCCTCTCCGGAGTGCAGCCTTCAGAGTACCTCTCCCAGCAAATTCCCCTGAGGCATCTCAGGCCATCCTAAGACCAAAGGAAAAAAGAACAACCTTGTAGAGATGGTGGGATGTTTCATATCACATGATATGGTTCAACAAAGTTGAGACAAAGTGTATGTGACATGGAAGATGGAAGATTAATGAGCCGGGCCTAAATACAAGGTTCTATACAAAAATGCAGATTTGAGAAACAAAATGAATATAGTGACCATGGCAGGTCACAGGAAGGCATGAGAAGAAGGCCCAGGAACCCTACACAGGGCTGTTTTACTCAAGGTTCTCTAGTGTGATAGAATTTATAGAATGTATCTCTATAGAGAGAGAGAAAGGGAATTTTTTTAGAATGACTTATAGGCCACGATCCAGCTAATCCAACATGGCTGGCTGTGAACAGGAAGTCCAAGAATCCAGACGTTGTTCAGACCACGAGGCTGGACGTCACAACGAGTCTTCAGTATATGCTGGGGTCCTGAAGAAGTAGGCTCCAATGCCAGTGAAGGAATGGATATGCTAGCAAGGCGAGGGCAAACAGGCAAAGAGAAAAACTTCCTTCTTCCATGTCCTTGTATAGGCTTCCAGCAGAAGGCATGGCCCAGATTAGAGGTGAGTTTTCCCAGCTTGAAAGATCTGGATTAAAGGTGTGTCTTTCTACCTCAAAGATCCAGATCAGAAGTTGATTTTCCCACTTCAAATTAAGAAAAAAAAAAATCCTCACAGATGTGCCCTCCATTTTGGAGTTTTAGTTAATTCCAGATGTACTCAATATGACAACCAAGACTAGCCATCTCCGTGGGTATTTGAACACAGTACTTTTTTGTTTGTGTGATTGTTTTGTTTACTGAATAAAACTTAGCCCACAGTCTTACATATTTGTTCATGTTTTGTCTGTGAATTCTTTCTTTTCAGGAGCTTGAAGCATCTGGCCACGTTGCATACACAGCCAACAAGCAGAGAGTGATGGATGCTATGCTCAACTTATTCTCTCCTTTGTATACAGTCCAGGATCTCAGCCCAGGGCGTGATACCACCCACGTTGAGATAGGCCTTTCCAGCTCAATTTACCGTATAACCTGATCTCCCATAGGCAAGTCCAGAGACTAAAGAATCCTTCACGGGTATGCCTGGAGACTTATCCCCTAAGTGATTCCAGATTCTTTCAACTTGGAAATGAACACTAACCATCATACCTTCCTGTTTGTTTGTTTTTTTAAAGATAACTCACTAAGTTTAGTTGGAGTTTAATTAGGTGCAATGTTATTTACTAGATCATAGGCAACTTAACAGTGGCTCCATCTCCAAAGGACAATGGTTCCTTCTTCCTCAATAGCCATTAAATACCAATAGCTCCTCAGCTAGAGATGGGTCCTCATGAGTCCCTCCCCCGATCCATACTGGAATGTTGACGATCTCCATGTTGTCCAGGTCTTGTGCAGGTAAGCACAGTTTCATGAGTCCATGAGTGCAGTGGGCATGTCATGCACAGAAGAAGAGATTTTGTAGAGCCCCTCTCCACCCTTCATCTCTAACTTTCTTTCTACCACTTTTTACATGGCTTCTCTCTCTTCACAGTCTCACGTGAGCAGCGTTATGTTTCATAGCTGGACAGAAAGGCCCTAGTGCCCTGTATCCTCAGGGCTCAGAGTCCATTGAAAGAACAAGCCTGAGGACTTGGGGTTCCTATGCCTTGATACACTGTTTAGAACTGTCTGGACTCCTCTGGATAAATGAGACAGATCCCGTCTCTCCTTGTCTCTCCACGATTCTGACGAAATGAAAGCTGTCAGAGGGAAGAAGTTCTAGGGCCTTAAGAAACAGGACTGTTTGATTGCTTGCCTGTTTGACTCCAAGTGATACTTGGAGGAGGGAGATGAAGGCTGGAGGAGCAGCACATGACTCTTTCCCATGGAGTACAACATTGTCTCTGTCTCCCAGAGTAACGCATTCCTCTCCCAACCACGTATTAACACATCCTACAATTAAGGTGACATGCTAGCCTATTTGTCTAATCCAAGTCCCAGTTAATGCTTTGTCCCAGCATGGCCGTCCATATCTCTCTTTGTATCTTTGGGACTGACCCAGTGTAGACAGTACATGATCAGCCATGTGTCTCACAGGTAGAGGACACTAGTATTCTTGACTTCTGCAGTCAAAACCCAACCTCTTTTACTTGTTGATCCTGTGCCCTGACATGTGACCTAAATTCTCTCTACTCCAGTTTCCTCATCTATTGCCTGGGGTGTTACTAACAGTGTGTACCTTCTGGATTGTTAATGAGGGCTACATGTGCTAGTGCATACGCTTTCTATGATACCAAGTGGAACAGGAGCCATTTCAGTTATGACCCATTGAGATTGCTGTATTGATTTATCGGTTTCTTTAAGTTTCATAAGTGCTTTAATATTCCTTCTTCCACATAAGAGTTCTGTGATGTGGGAGAGAAATACATATTATCTTCTTCGTTACATGGCATGGGGAATTGAGACTAAGAAGAGGTAAAGAGTATACAGACTATCAAATGATCAACACATAGAAGGCTTCCGGCCCGGGAAATCCCCTACACACTGTCTGTGATTAACTTCAAGTCTATGTTATGAAGAATTTTATTATTACTTGAAGGAAGTTTTAGCCCAGATCAGGATTTCTCAGTGTGGAACCTGAGACCGAAGCCCGGTTTCAGTTGCTATTTAAGGTAGATGGAGAGATGTGTTTCCGTTTACTTTTAAGAAGTTAAACAGAGTAACTTTTAAAGTTTTACATTTATGTTCAAACTTTCACTGAATGTGTCAGAGTGTCTAAACAGGTGTTGAGAAACCCTGACTGGAGGCCAAGACCTGGGGGGATCTCCAGGACAGTACTAGTGGTGTAGTCTTACACCCATGCACACTCAGCACACCATGTACTTCCAGGGCAGCTTGGTCACCATCCACTCTACACCTGTGTGTGTCCTTAGCCTTGTACACTTTAAGCACACTGTAATAAATTGTTTACTAAAACATGATGCATAAAGAAAGCTCGTGCGGAAACAAGTTAATGTGCATGGAAGTGATGGTCCTTCTGCAAACTGGCCTCCTACTGTTGCTGGCCAGAGTCTATTGTATTCCTCTCTTCAGAATCCTCACTAGGAAGTGTGCAAAAAGCTAATGCTAAAAAAGAAAGAGCATATAGAATATTCAGTTATCTGATTTGGCTTATTTTAGGGGACATATTAATAGCATTTTGAGATGAATTGTGTTCTCTAAAATTCTTACACTGAAATCCTAACTCTTAGTCTCTAAGAATGTGACTGTATTTGGAAATAGGGTCTTTGAAGTAGTCATTTAAATGAGGGCTGGGGGGATGGCTTTTATTGGGCAAACATTAGGATTTGAATTCAAATCCCAAGAACTCATCTAAGAGCCAAGCAGAGTAGCATGTGTCTATAACCCCACTACTCTGGTGGTGAGATGGAGAGAGACAGGAGATCTTCTGGAAGCTCAGGGACCAGTTAGCTCGGCATATATAGAAGCAAACAGCAAAAGAGAGACCTGGTCCTAAACGACGTGGAAGGTGGGGACCAATAACAAAAGTTGTCCTCTGATTTCACACATGTGCTGGAACCATCATATCCCCACACTCACACACACACACACACACACACACACACACACACACACACACACAGATGTGCACACATCATACACACTCACACCACACACACATCATACACACCCACATCACACATACATCGTACACACTCACAAATGTACACACATCACACACACATCATATATACATCACACATGCCACACATACACAAATGTGCACACATCATACACCACACACACACACACACACACAGATGTACACACATCATACATACACACACACACACATTATAGACATACAGAATAAATAATTAAAAAACAAGTAAGTAGGTAAAACTGAGGTCACGAGGGTGGGCACTAATACACTATGACCGGCGCCTCATAGAAAGAAGAGGTTTTGGTGCAGGCAGGGAAGGAAGCCCCCAGGGGGACACGGAGAGAAGCTGATTCCCTGCACAGTCGAGAACTGAGCAGCCCTGCCGACACCTTGATCTTAAAGTTGCTGCCTCCAGACTTTGAGCCCATAACGTTCTGCTGTTTCAGGGACTTGGTCTGTGAATCTTTCCTGTGGCAACCATAGGAAACGCCTACTAATATCTGAAATCAGGTGACAGTCACTGCATTCCAGGCATTTTGACACAATTTTACACTATTGCTCACTGAAACATGGTAAGTCTCCATTTTTTTAAAAAAAATTATCTTCTAATAGCACAATTCAGAAAGTTTAGGAAAACAAGGGACATCTTGTCTGTGTCACAGATAGTGAAGACTATCAAAGGCTGGATTAAAATCTAGCACGTCCAATCTTACCCATCATGCTAGCCAGGTATACCTCTGACAACAACATCTACATGTCATTTGTAAAGAAGTGTTTATGAACTTCAGCCTTGAAATGTCTCTCTAATGTTTCCATTAAAAAATACAAAAACAATCCCTGAAAATTAGTTACTATAAAAATAATATGCAAAAGTATTATAAACAGGCAAGGAAGGCATTTTATTGCCATAGAATAAAGTTCAGTATCAATTAGCATCTTAATGTACATTTGTGACTCAAATCATCTTATACAAATAAGCCTCAGTTGAAAAATTGGAAAGTAAGAGATAAATGGTTAGAAATTATATGTATACACATGATTATAATGCTATAGCTTAAAATAAGTACTAAAATAGAAAAAAAGTCATGTCATAGAAACAAAACTTACACATTATGCCATAACATATCCAAATAAAATTAATTCACCCATTCATTCATTTATTCCACAAATATTGTCTGAGCTTTCCCTACACCCCAAGCAACAGACTAAGCGTAAGAGAGTAAAGATCACAGGAAAGCTACGGGCCCTGTCTTTGCGGTACTTACAGCCCGAAAGTAAAGTACACAAGTGAGCTGAGCAGTTCAGTCCTTGTAAGTCATGAGAAGTTCCCAAGGTGGAAATAAGATGGGACAGACAGCGCTGGCCGGGTAATTCCTCTAGATATGGTGATCAGAAGATTCTTTGGGTCACTTAAGCTGAGACATAAAGGACCAGAGGAGACACAGTTGAAGGTAAGAGCTTACAGGGTGGAGAATAAGAGGGACAGCAGAGCTTGCAGGGAAAGGTTAGTGGTGAGACTCAGGCAGGACAAAGCCACGCAGGATGCTAAAAGAGGGAGTGAGGGGTGACATGGCGTCACCTGTGTTGAGAAGGCACTTCTGGGGTGGTGTGGCGGTGATGGCAGGAAGCGAAGCACTTGGAGACACCCCGGGAAAAGACTCTCGCCACGTTCCAAGTGTCAGTGAGTTGACCACAGGCATGGCAGCGGTGATAAAAAGGAGATTCATTTGGGACACCTGACTGGAAGAATTGACAGAACTTGATAGGAAAGCGTGAAAGCGTGGAGGGGGTCATAAAAGACAGGCAAGACTCAACTGTGACCCCTAAAGCGCTGCGGAAGATAGAGGATCACACATCCTGAGATGAAGTGAGTGTTTGTTGGGGGATGGGGTGTGTGTATGTGTGCGGGAGTGTGTATGCATGTGTGTGTGTGTGTGTAGGGGCATGTGTACATGTAGGTATGTGAGTGTGTAGAGGTGTGTGTATAGTGTGTGTGTAGGTATGTGTATAGATTTGTATGTGTACGTATGTATGTGTGTGTACGTGTATAGGCATGTGTAGGTATGAGTGTGTGTGTGTGTGTGTGTGTGTGTGTCTGTGTGTATGTGCGTGTGTCTGTAGGTAGGTAGTAGCTACAGAAAGAGTTTCCTCTAGGTTGCAGCTGTGCTACAGATCTGTGAAGACATCAGGTCTCAGGCTCTTTCCATTTTTCTGCTCTGCTACCTTGATACACAGGGCTACCCTCCCTCCACACTGTCCCACCCTCCACACCGTCCCATCCTCTTGTGGTGATATATTGTGGACCCTAATAAAATATGCCTGAAGGTCAGAGGACAGAGACAGCCACTAGATTAAACATAGAGGCCAGGCAGTGGTGGCACACACCTTGAATCCTAGCACTCGGGAGGCAGAGATCCGTCTGGATCTCTGTGAGTTCAAAGCCACCCTGAACTACACGAGACTGACTCAGTCTAGGAGAGAAACAGAGCCAGGCAGTGGTGGCACACACACCTTTAATCCCAGGAAGTGATGGTTAGGCAGAGAAAGGTATATAAGGCACGAGGAGACAGGAACCAAAGGCTTTTTGGCAGAAACATCCCTTTCAGAATTTACCCCAATATCTGGTTCCAAGTTTTTTTTTTCATTATTATTAAAAGACCATTTTGAAATGCTGAAAGACCAAAGAGACAAGCCACGTCTTACCTCTAGGACTCCTCAGCCTGAGAAAGCCTCTGCCGAATGAACTTCCTCAGTCAAAAAGGCTTCATCCAAAAAAGCCTCTAGGATTCAAGGTGTGTGCCACCACTGCCTGGCCTCTATGTTTAATCTAGTGGCTTGTTCTCTTCTCTGATCTTCAGGCATATTTTATTAGGATACACAACATATCACCACGCCCTCCACACCGTCCCACCCTCCACACCGTACCCCCTCCACACTGTCACAAAAAGACAACTGTACTTCAAATCACATCTGTAGATTAAATGGAAACAAGATAATGGTAACCAATATCAGCAAAAAGAAAAATTTCCTGAACTTCTCAAGGGCCTTTCCTCATACTTGCTTGGCTAAATTTCTGGCCCAAACGATGCTGCCTGAAATTGAATATATCAAGCCCCTCCCCAAACCAGAGCTCTCTGATGTAGGAATGTGGGGGAGACTTTTGATAGACTATCACTGCTTGAATCAGCTTGTGTGCCCGAACAATACACACTTTCACGTACTCGGATCTCAAGTCTTCCTGAGTAAAACAAGCTCATGAGGGCTGGCAAACCTGACTAGGAATCTGATTGGCCAGTTTCCTGTCTTTGATTCCCAGTCACATTCCAACTGCACCCTCAGGAACAGAATGTTTTCGTTTTCACACTGATTGTACCATGTGGAAACATCATACGAGGTTTGGTGGTATCGCTGTGGTCACATCAGATGTTCCGAGGGACAGTGTGGCAAGTGGAATGTTACCCCCTTTTCTCCCACATTGCCTTGCAATTCGTAGGTGAGTGAGCCCCTAACTCCTAGACTTAGTCCCCAGGGAACTTTCGATAACCCAGGAGTCTCAGCTGCATCCACAGCAAGTTTCTGGTGGGATGCTGGGACTTCAGCCTCCATGAATTACAGAACACCTCAAATCTGAGCCTCCCCTCCCCTGCAGAAAGGAAAGGTTCACAAACACTAGCATGTTACTGCCTGTAAGGACAGATCATACTGAGACCCAATGTGGAAGCATCTGATACATTTGCGGCATCAGTGCCAGCTATTTTATCTAAGCGGAGGCATGTTCGCTTTTTATTTTTCCTAAAAGAAAAGTTCAGACTGAATGTAAATCAGACTCCTTGGTACACTCAGCGTGCTCAATAACAATGCATGTTCTCCAAGGAGAAAGGGGAGGCAGAGCCTAGGAAAGGGAGGGAGGGGCTCTCCCTGCGTTGAACGACAACCACTCTTCCTCTGGACAGAAGCCGACAAGCCAGGGCTCTGTCAAGTCACCCTAGTGAAAACAAAGATGTTGAAGACTACAAACTACCCTCCAGGCTCGAGTCTGAGATTTGCTGGCCATCTCAAGCCATTTTCCAAGTGCTCAGGGTTAGTTAGGCACAGCCCAGGCTCACGGTTGGGAAGTTTTGCCTAAAAGTATGTCTGGATGATCCTGTTTTAACTGTTTCCCCGTGGTGAATATCCAGCTAACTCATTTGCCTCGGAGTCCTCATTTCATACATGTTAGGCGCCTTCCCACTGTCTGTGCCCTTCTGCCTTCGCAGGGGGTTCCAGAAATATCTGAACATTGTATTCAGACATGGTTATGAGAGCAGGTGTCCATCGCGTCCTCTCTGCCATTTTCAATGTTGGGGGGGGGCTGTGACAGGATGTGAAGGGACTGTGTCATGTGTGGGACAGAGGAAGGACATGCAACTGTTGGTCTTTGAGAAGCAAAGCCTGGGGGAGAAACAGGAGTCACCTGTACTGTTGGAAAGGATGCAGAGGGGTTAAACATATCCTTAGGGTCCCAGAGGGGTGGAACTAGGCACAAAGACTTATGTGGGCTCAACACAAGAAAGGTTTTTGTCTCCTGAGAGGAGCCAGCAGGACAGTGAGCGGCCTCTCTTACACCACCGTGTTGAATCTTCCTCTGTTATTTGTAATAACACATTTTTTGGAAACTGAAAGATGAACGAAATTGTTCTAGAGTAGAATAAATAACTGGATTCCAAGATTCTAAAGTGCCTTTCTGTAAGGTTGTGTATTTGTTAGACTAATGTCGGAGCACTGCTGGATCATAACAAGTACTCCACGGGGCAGAGGAGAGGGCTAGGTCTGTAAACTGTCTGTCTTGAAAGGGCAAGGGTCTGAGATCGAGCCTCAGAGCCCACGTAGGAAAAGCCAGGTGTGGCGCGCGCAGTTCTAATGCCAGCAGTGGGAGGTGGAGGGGGTTGGATCGCTGGGTCTTACCGGCCAAACAGCCTAGTCTGTGATGAGCTACAAGTCAGGTAGACGCTCTGTCTCAAAAAAGAAATGAAGGCAGTTGGTGCCCGAGTCACAAGGCTGCCGTTGTCCTCTGTCCTCTACACACACACACACACACACACACTCATGCATGCACACACACACACACACACACACACGCACGCACGCACACATGCACACAAGCACACACTCACGCATGCACACACGCACTCACGCACGCACACGTGCACACAAGCACACATATAACTACACAGGCTCATGTAGTTACATATGCACAAACCCACAAAAGAATCGCTCTGTGATTACTTGCTGAAGGCACGAGCAGAGGGTCGGATGAAAAACTGGCACAGCGTGGGCAGTGTTGAGCCTCAACACAACGATGAAGCATCAGGATGGATAGGAAGCCCAGATGTATACTAGGCGTCACCATCCTTTCTCTGAGCAGGGCCATGCTTTCCTGCCTCCCCTTCCTCCTCTAGCACTTCTCCCAAGGCTCCAGTTGAAACTGCTCCTCTGCCACATAATTTGGCCTCAGCTCTTCCAGCTGAGAATGTTTAGTAAATGGCAGACTCTGAGCCTGATGAGGCTTCAGTGACGTTGCGGTCTCCGTTCGCTTTCGTGTGGTTAGCCCAGAGAGTTAAGTGCAACCATGTCTATTGCAGAGCTGTCTTGGGAGGGTCCTGGGTATGAATTAATCATCAAGCCGATGCAGCTCCTTTGTCCAATCACTGTCATGGAGGATCTTCTAATCACCAGCAGTATGCATTCAGGAGGAGCTGGCTTCTCTTTGCCCTGTGTGGATGGCACGAGGCACCCATGGGCTCTGCTCTTAAAGCAGAGAAAGGACAGACTACATGAATCCTTAGGAAAGATAGAACAAGAAGGATGCCAGCATCCCTGCCAGCAACAGACTATATACACAGCTTTTGCAGGTACAGGAAGGGGAACCTGGGTTGATTTAGCAACACTATTTGTATGTATTATTTCTCATAAAAAAATCTCATCTAATGTCCCCTAAGTTTGACAGCGTAGGTATTCATATGCCCATTTTACAGATGAAGACACTAACCATTAGTGAAATACAATGAGGTGCTTGACATTACACTGCAGAAGCAGATGAGCCAAGACATAGCCACGTCTGTCTAGGCCAGGGTCTGTCATCTTACTGTAACATCACTGATAAAAGAGCGCAGTATGGCGTCTTTTTGCCATTACTCTTTGTCTGCAAGCCTAACTGTGCTTTTTGGTTTTTTTTATACATTTTTTCTCTGTTTTTGGTTTTTCAAGACAGGGTTTCTCTGTGTAGCTTTGGTGCCTGTCCTGGAGCTTGCTCTGTAGACCAGGCTGGCCTCGAACTCATAGAGATCCGCCTGCCTCTGCCTCCCAAGTGCTGGGATTAAAGGCGTGTGTCACCACCTAACTGTGCATCTTTTTAAACAGTGTTTTCCTTGTAAAAGGTGTGTGTGTGTGTGTGTGTGTGTGTATGTGTGTGTGTGTGTGTGTGTGTGATGGTATGCATTATAGAGGTCAGAAGACGACTTTGTGGAGTTGGCTCTCTCCTGCCACCTTTACGTGGGTTCTGGGAATCAAACTCTGGTCATCAGGCTTACATCTTGCTCCTCCCACAATGCGTCTTCTCCTCCCCTGAAATGCCTCATGCAGATAAGACAAAGAAAGGTTTACAGTGAAGCCAGCCATTTCAAAGTTTATTCTCCCAGCACCTTGAGGGCCATCTTCACGAGAGGGAGCACATGAACCTGAGTTTGTAAATGACCACCTATTTGCAGAGGTCCAAGTCCAGGGCCATCCACTTTGGAAGGTAAGTCCCTATTTCTTCACTTTCCTGAGACTTGATGACTCTGGGTCTATGAAGCAAGCCCGCGATAACCATGACTATTACTTCAAAAATTTAAAATAATTCCTCTTGGTAGGGAGATGAGTTATGACCCAGACCCACATTTACTAGCCTTACGATCTGAGGCAGGAGACTCCCCCTCTGTAGCCAGTTTCCTCAGATGGCAAGTGAGACGGGAGTAGAGGTTGCAGCCACCTTTAAAGAACTGTCATGGGACAAGTGAAGAAGCCACACAGAGACTCATTGTCCTGTGTAAAAGGCTAGTCATACGCACGGTCAAATGACGTTAGCCGTTATTAGTTGTTTGGTATCCTCCTGTGGGAACTAAGCCACGTTTGATGTGAAGTTAGAAGAAAGAGCCACTGGTTGTGGCTTACATCAGTAATCCCCGTACTTCACAGGCTGGAGGCCGGGAGATCACAAGTTTAAGGCCAGCCTCACTGCATAGACAGACTCTCTTTTTAGGGTGCAAACAAGTAAACAAACAAAAACGTAGAGGGTGGGGGTAGAGCAGACAAAGGGTGAAGAAGAAGACAAAGAAGAAAATTAGTAAAAAGAAACCCACGAAAAGAACGCTTTGAATAGTTTCTCCCGTCATTCATCTTTTTTTTTTTTTTTCTAAAGAAAAATTTACGTCGTGTTATATGAAAACGGGAGTTCCAAGCTGGGTCTCGAGATTTCTAATCAACCCAAAGGCAGCATCCTAAAATAAGAACTGGCCCCTTTATCAATTTGCTACAGCTATAGTACGCATCTCAAAAAAAAAAAAAAAGTCAGCCTACTTTCAGAAACTGAAGAAAGGAAACGTATCTCTAGCAGCCTCCAGTTCTTCCGGGCCTATCAGCTGTTGTGCTACAGGATTTCGGTTTCTTTCTTGCGAAAAGTGCGGAGAAGTACACACAAAACACAGAGCTGCCTCTGCCTAGAAGGTGAGGAGCGGGGATGGGAAAAAAGAGGTAATGGGAAGGCCAAGCCCTCTCTCTCTCTTTGTCTCCAATAAGTAATAGAGTATAGGAAGGAAGGTTTTAAGAAGGTATGTTGGAGTATCTGGGGCCTGGAGAATCTTGAAGATTGGGTAGGGGTGGGACCACATCTCACAGGGATATCGGGAAGATGCTGGAAGACGTGGGCTGTAGCGAGGGACTGCCACCAGGAGGAGGAAGTTAAGAAAATGGCTACCGCTGGTCTTGGGTCATTTCATAAAGATGTGAGCCAAGTGGTGAATCTTCTCAGTTCTTGCCTGATGACTACCTAAAAGTGGTTCGCAAATCAATAAACTCCAGCAGGGAATGGTGGTATGCATGGTGTCGTGTGCTTGCGATCCCAGCATTCGGGAGCCTAAGGCAGAAAGATCACCACAAACTCAAGATCATCCTGGATTACCTAGAGAGAGTTCAAGATCAGCCTGTGCTACATACATAGTGAGACTCTGTCTCAAAAGCAAAAAACCAACAAAATATCCCACTTATTGATATAGTAAACAGTAAATATAGTAAATATGAATGGTTTACTATGTTGATCTAAATAGGTTAAAACATGTAAGTCAGTATGCAAATTTTAAGTTACTATTAATAAATTCACTCTAAAAGTATGCCCTTTTGCTCTACTGCTATAATGTTCCCACTTATCTTCAACTCACACTTCTTTAACATAAATTGTACATGGGCAAGCACTCAGAAATGCTCAGATAATATCTTTTATTTCCAAACTTCAAAAAGTTCTTTGTCATAGTATTTTGTTTTTCATAGTTACAAGCTATAGGATTATTTAAAGTTGTTTTGGGGGGGAGACATTAAGATAGTCATCAATGTTGACTGAATGAGTAGCTATGGTACCGAGGAGCCTGTCCTGAATATCGCTTTTGCCCATGGGGCTGTGACATGATAGGGGTCCACAGAGGGGGTGATTTGCAAGTCCACTTCCCGTTTCTGAGACCTTTAAGCAGAGGAGATCCTTAGACATGGGGTTGGAAGTAGAGACTGGACCACTGCTCATTACCACCTCCTAGAAGGAGTTTCCAAAGAGATCTATAGAAGTGTTACAGGGAGGGGCGGGATGCTGAGGAAATTGTTTGGTGGTTAAAGTGCTTGCTATGAAAGCACAGGGATCCAAGTTCAATCCTCAGAACCCACTCTAAACAAAAATGGAGCAAAGCTGGAGTTTGTGGTGTGTGGCTGTAATCCCAGTGGAAGGTGATGGATACAGGAAGATGCGTGAGGCTTGCTGGCCAGCCAGCCTGCCTAGCCTGCTTGGGACATTCCAAGCCAGTGAGAGATCCTGTCTAGATTTTTTTAAAAAGGTGGACAATGCCTGAGGGACAATACTTGAAATTGTCCTCTGACCCCCACATACGTGTGCATCTGCACATGTGAGCATTCACACACAGAGAGAGAAAAGAAAATGAAGCAGGAGCCCGAATCCAGACCCTCGGAGGCTGGGCTGCTAGCTCACCCCAGTCAGAGTTTGGAGAACCATATGTAGGGCTTTGATTCTAGGGGACCAGAAGGGACAGTTCTTAAATGGACAGCTTATGATCTGAAGACCATTCGCCTCTCCACCCTCACTGGACAAACTCACTGTCCTCTGGATCCTTCCTCTGTCACCTAAGTTTGACCCTGCTCTGCCTGTTAATTCTGCACAAAAAAAGGCCACCCAGAGTCATGCTCCTGGTTACCCGGGAGAGTGACCACAAAGGAGAGGAGAGGTCAGGGGAGACTCGGTGCGTCCCTCAACAACCTCTTCTGAGTCTCTGCTATGCTGCTAGGTGTTTAAGACAGAAGGAAGTGAGAAAGGAAGAGAAGTGGCCGGTGGTCAGTGCTGGTTGCCAACAATGGTGGCTTTGGGACCCTTCTGGCTTTGCTATTGTTTTTAATCTCCTACAGAAAACTCAACTGTCAACAGTCGTCATCACTATCAACTCCATCATCATCATCATCTTCATCCTCATCCTCATCACACAGTTCACGTTTACTGAGCACCTACGTACTTGGTAATATTTTAACCACCTCTACATCATACACCATATAAGGGAGATGCCATCGTTCCCATTTTACAGAAGGTGTGACAGAGAGAGTGAGTTTAGGTCATTTGCTCAGCTATTAAACTGAAGAGGTGATCTCCCAAATCCATTCTGACTCCAGAGCTCACGTACAGCGCTGTTATATGTTGCTTCTCATAAAATACCAGTGGAAGGGCTGACAAGCCTGAGTTGGGATGTTCAGAACCTATATATAAAGTGTGATGGTACACAGCTGTAATACCGGATCTCACCAGTCAGCTAGTCTTGTTGAATCAGTGGACTCTGGGTTCAGTAAGTGACCCCCATCTCAAAAATAAGGAGGGATGTAATAGAGGAATACACCCATAGTCAACCTTGGAGGTCCACAGGCAAGAATACACACATTCACATACACACATGCATATACCCATCACAACACACATGAAGTAAAATTCAAGTGGATTTTGAATATTTGGTTTGCATTTGCTCCCTTCAAAAAAAGTTTCCTCATTTACTATAATACTCCTTAGAGCTGGGGATTTTCACTCCCCAATATTATCATTGTCATCATTTCAGCAAGTTTAGATGTTCTCTGTATCCACTTTTGAAACAGAATCTCTATATTTGGAGGGCAAGAACCAGAAAGGGTCTTTTGATTTCCAAAATATAAAACATGTGCTCTTACTTTACTCGGAGAGAAGGGAAACTATCAAACACTCAGCTGTAGATGCCGTGGTCCATCTTATTAAGTTCCACTCTGTAATATAAATGGAATGTATGCTTAGAATGACTATATTCTAGAGAAAACTACATATCCCTTAACATGGACAGGAGAAGCTTAGTGCAGATGGTTATTTGAGACCGGCATTTAGCGGTCTGAGCTCACACTCTATTTCATGGTAGGCATTTCCTCTGAAGGAAATAAGCTACACTGTGGCCCACTTTGTGCTAAAAAGAGATCAGGAGACCAGAACTCTGAAGGAGGAGGACTGGAGATGCTTGGGAAAGGGCCTGGACTTCAGGTGACAGAGCAGGGAGCTGAGGTGGGTGCACAGAATTCCGAAGTCAGGACTTGGCCAGTGAACCCCAGGGGTGGCCTTTATGATATTAATGACATCTCTCTTCATTTTCACAGGACTCCCTGTGTGCTTTCATTTAAACTTCCAAGCCTATCCAACTATGCTTTGGCCATTTGGAAAACAGGCAGGTGCTCACAATAGGAGCCAGATATGGTCACCAGGGCTCTGGAAAAACATGTGGCTGGGGACAATAACAAGGATTATGTCAGCAAGCCTCTGAAGTACCCAGTAAAAGGAAGGAAGATATCTCTATTGAGAGGGAGAGAGGCTGGGGCTTTGGTAGTTTGAATAATAAAGAGAATTTAATCATAGGTTAAATAAGTATGGGGCTAAATCTTGAGAGAAGTTATAAAATTTTTCAAGGAACCAACCTACTATCTAATAGAAGACTCCATGTTTCATTTCCTAATGGAGATTTCTCAAATGTAAAAAGCAGACTTTTTATAAAGAAAGAAAATCTGATGGATATGTGGTGTTCAATCTTATAAAATAGCACTGAGATGTATAAAAATATAAATCTAGATAAAATGTCCTTATGCTTATAGCTCTTAGGCACAACAACAACCCACTCTTAACCATTTTCAAGCCAATAAATATAAAATGGTAAAGGCACTTTAACGATAGCATTTCAATGTTACAAACTGTGTTATTTGATAAAACTTGATATTCAAAATGAAGGCTAGGAATAGAAACAAGTATTCAGTTCTAGCTCTACATTTAATTCTGTTTCATAATCTTCACCTGGAGGAGTTATGTGGTGACAACATACAAGAATCGTGTAAACTGCAAAATCTCAAAGCTTTGCCTTCTAGTTCAGAATAAGCAGGCTTCAAGTTTAAAGAAAAAGTTCTTCCAGTTTGCAAACCTCAAATGGCAATTTTGATGATCTACGTACTCGATAGCCATACACACTGCCTTATACACTCAGAGATGAGGCTACTCTTGTGGAATTTTTGAAAGCTGCCTTTCATGAGAATGGAATACAGCGTACAGTGGTGTGAATCAGAAACAGAACATTTTCCATTGTGCATTTCCTCCTCACTTACTGCAGGCTGGTATGAACAAAGAAGCAGTCTGGGATATCCATAACTGTTCTCTAGCTACGTAAATGTGAATGTTCTCCTCCCTGCTCAGCACTGGCTCAGCATGCCTCCCTATCATCATGAGCTGGATCAGCTCTCCCTCTGCCTTCCTTTAATCCACTGCAAAAGAATCCACTGGCATTCTCCAGTTAAACACTCTATCCCGTTATTTTTCCTCTACGGATGCAAATAAAAGCATAAACCAGTAAAAGCACTAAAACTAGCTGCCACTATTTTCTTGTGATGGTTATCTCATCCAGATAACCAAATGTAAGTATGATTTTTTTAAAGAGTGTCATCAGAATGATAGCTATTCAAATACATTTCTGAACAGAATGCAGAGATATTCAGGGTGTCGTCACTGAGACAAGTTTGAGAACCAGGAGAGCACTGAGGTTCCCAAGGCTATACCCCCTAAGAACAAGGTAGCAGGACCATCACACATATGAACTCCTAGCCACTGGGACTGTGTGTATAAGACGAAGGCAGCCAGAATCCCAGAATGGAGGGGAAGGGACTCCTGCAGGTCCATCTCTATCTGAGAACTCTTGGCATTTGATTACTGCTGGGGAAGGGAGAGTCAGATTCCTTCAGGGATGAGGGCTTTGAGACACTCCCCATGCTCCAGTAAACACTCCCACACACATGCACATGCAGGTAGAGCTAAGTGTCTATTAAATGCACATGAAGGAAAAGAGAACCAGGTGTAGAGGCACATGCCTTTAATCCCAGCACTCAGGAAGCAGAGGCAGGCGGATCTCTATGAGTTCAAGGCCAGCCTGGTCCACATGTTGAGACCTTGTCTTGAAGAGAAAGAGACAATGGGAGGAGAAAGTGATGGTGATGGGACAAGGGATGAATTGGAGGAGGGAATAGGGGATATATCTGACCCAAACACATTATCTGTATGGATAGATATTAAATAAAACACTTCAAAACAAAACGAAACAAAATAAAAAAGTATTCAAGGAAAAGAAAAAAATTAAAACATCTAAACCACTGGCTGGCCCCCACTTGTTGCTGATAAGTGCTAATCACATCTTCCTCCTCCATTCCCAGTTTTCTGGAGTCCAGTTATCAACAATTCTGATCTTCAAAGAGAAACCTGAGGGAATCCATTGGAGCTTCCCCTTTGATAGTGGGATTCTCTGAGTGGCCCGAGACGCATTGTCTGGGTCACTCTGAAGCTACTCTCCTTGCTGTTCTGTCCAGTGGCTCTGAGTTTAGCACACTCTCCGTTCTCATCCCCTCAGTCCTCGGTTGGGATCTTGCCTCCTGACCAGACATTTGACAGCGGCTTTATCCAAGGTCTCTGCACCACAGCGACCTCAGTTAGGCAGAGACTTGTTCTTACAGTTTTAATTAGCATCAAATCTCCAAGAATAGTGGACATCACTGTATGCTTCAGTGTTGCTACAGGGTCAACAAAATGGATCTGAATGCGTTTGTAGCCTTACAATTGCTAGACAAAACAAAGCAAGATTTTAAATGCTTGATGTACAATCTAATGTGGAAATGACGATTCAATTCTCACCTTATCCGGTTAGAGGAATAATACTACACCTTCAGTAGTCATCTTTTTATTTTAATTTGGGCTTCTACTGCTGTGATAAACATCATGACCAAGAGCAACTTGGGGAGGAAAGGGTATATTTCACCTTACAGCACACAGTCCATGGTGCAAGGAAGTCAGGGCAGGAACTCTAGGCAGGAACCTGGAGGCAGGAACTGATGTAGAGGCCATGGAGGGATGCTGCTTACTGGCTTGCCTCAACCTGCTTTCCTTTACCACCCAGGACCACCTGCCCAAGTGCAGCTCACCCTACAGCGGGCTGCTCCCTCCCACATCAATCATGAATCGACAAAGTTCCCCCACAGACTTGCCTCTAAGGCCAATCTGGTGGGAGCAATTTCTCAATTGATGTCCCCTCTTCCTAAAGGACTCTGGCTCGTGTCACGTTGACAAAAACCAACCAGCACACTTTCCAACCACCTACAGGAATAGAAATCATTGTTTCTCCTCAATGCAAAGAAGAGAAAAGTTTAGAAGCTGTACGAAATATTTGAATTTTGTTGCACGACCTGATAGGGTCACCAATCATATTAAGTTCTAACGTCTTTATCTATGTCCGTGGTGTACTTGTGGTGACTTTAAAGTGTGTCTTTTGTACTGTGACACTCCTCACAGCCCTTGTCCTGTGCTCTCCTGCTTCTTTGCATTACTGGTAAGCTTTGATGGGATGTCAAACGTTAGAACTTTCTCTGACTTGGTACTGAATATTTGTGTATTCCTGGAAGGATTCTAGGACTCTGTTCTGGGTTACCATACAGTTTTTTTTTTTTCAAAAATAACTTGGGGGCTGTAGAGATGGCTTAAGAGGTGGTAAAGTTATTGCCATGCAAGTGTGTCGACTAGAATTCAGATCTCAAGCACCCACATTAATGCTGGGGGGGGGGGGGCAGTTCACCTGTAATCTCAGTACTGGGATCCCTGGAGCAAGCAGATTAGCTAGACTAGCTGAAACAGCAAGCGCTGGGTTCAAGGGAGAGCTATAGCCTCAATACATAAATGTGGAGAGTAATAAAGGAATAAATCTGATGTCAACCTCTGGCCTCCACATGCACACACACACATGCGTATGTGTCTGTGCACACATGTATATCCACACACATTCAAACAAGCATACACACCTACAGACACATACATGTATATAAATACTGTATATCTTTTCAGGCAGGTCTTTCTCCAAAGGTTTGTTAGCAGGTAAGAGCAACGCATAGTCTAGAGATAATTATTCCCCTCTGATCGTTTTAATTAATCTTCTGAGTACCTTGTAAATTACAGCCAAAGGGGCTGCTCTGGTGAGCATGGTGTGAGCATTGTTGCTTTCGGTCATTTCAGAGAGTTCGTCTCCATCCATCACTGAGTGCTCTCCTTACACATGAGTATTGACTGATACTCTTCCAGGCAAAGAGGGATGTGGACGAATTGCTAAATGGTCTTATTAATAAAAAAAAAAAACCTCAGAACCAGATATTGGGGTTAAAACCTGAGAGTTCAGAAAAGCAGAAAGAAGCCAGTCACGTTCTCACCACTTGGAAATCCTCAGCTGAAGAGAGTTACTTCCACTGGGCTCTTCCCGTGTTCCCCTGATGTCACGGTGGATCAGCAAGAAGATCTTGTTCTTCTTCTATAACAATTCAACCTCCAAGAGAGGTCAGCTCTTTTTATCCTTGCATCAAATAGCATGTGTTACTGTTTAAACGTGAAATATCTCCCACAGGCCCATCTGCTTCAGCACTTGGTCCCAAGCTGGTAGCTGTTCAGGGAGACTATGGAATCTTTGGGACATGGGCCCATCTGGCTGGCTGACTTTAGCCATTGTGAGTGGACCTTGAGAGTTATAGCTCAGACTTGCTTCCAGTCCCATTCTCTGTTTCCTGATTGATTTGCCAAGATGGAAGAGGCTGTTACTGCAGGCTCCCACTGCTATGGGTAAAGCCACCTCACCTCCATGTACTGCCATGATGGATTGGACTCCCTAAAACCGTGAGCCAAATTAAAGCCTTCGTTCCTCCGATAAGGTATTTTGTCATGGCAACTGGAAAAGTAACAAATACAAAAATGCAAGGAGTGCAAAGGTTTTTCAGAATGAAGTGAGTTATTACAACATACAAGAAAATACAAATAGAGATGAGCAAAAGCAATATGAAGATATAGGCAAAAATAGATTAAGTGAAAAATTGTGGTGCTATATTGTGTACCCTAACAAGCTTGCCTGAGGATCAGAGGACAGAGCCAGCTACTAGATTAGACATAGAGGTCAGACAGTGGTGGCACACACCTTTAATCCTATCACTGGGGAGGCAGAGATCCATCTGGATCTTTGTGAGTTCAAGGCCACACTGGAAACAGAGCCAGGCAGTGGTAGCACACACCTTTAATCCCAGTACTGGAAAGCACACATGCCTTTAATCCCAGGAAGTGATGTCTGGCCAGAGAAAGGTATATAAGGTGTGAGGAAACAGGAACTCACTCTCTTTAGACTGAAGATTTCATGGAGACCCTCTAAGACCCGAACAACAAGAATTACCTGAGTAGAGTGCTGGTAACAATTCAAAAATGTATCTGTAGAAGACAGCACTCAAGTGGTTCAGGGGACTAGTCCCTTTAGTGCCACTTGAATGGGTACAGAATGCCATCAAAGGCTGCTCACTTTGGCAGGGCCTTTGGCAACTGATGCTTTTCACAGTAAACACCCTGAGAGTAGGGTCACAGCAACAGGTATTTCAGGTGGAACTCTGAAGGGACAGGCAGTTACCATTCTTAGGGGCATATTTCATCTCCCAGGTGAAAACTTTTGGAAGGACAAACTGCTTCATCTGCATATGAACACTAATGTCAACAGGGCTCTCGGTCAGGTCAGGCAGTGACAGGCAGTGGCATGGGTGACTGTCAAGTCAGTCATCCGGCTCAACTATACAAAACAGGAGAAGGTTCAGGGTAAGACTAGAGCTGCCCTAACCTAGGTCCATTCATCATGATGAAAATGTCAGGTTCCCGAGAATTTCAAGAATTGTAACACAACAGAACATCATAACACGCCCCTTGGATGCTGCCTGGAAGCTCTCGGTGGTGAAGGCTCATCTCCCAGAGTTCACTGTCCATTACCTGACATTCCATGTTCCAAAAAAAATAGTGTTTTACTTAATTTATCAGGGCTTTTTTGTTTGTTTGTTTGCTTGCTTTCTTTTGTTGTTGTTTTGGTTTGTTGTGACAGGGTTTCTCTGTGTAGCCCAGGCTGTCCTAGAACTCCCTGGAACTCTTTTTGTAGATCAGGCTGGCCTCAAAATCATAAAACTCACCTGCCTCTGCTTCCCAAGTGCTGGGATTAAAGGCGTGCACCACCATGCCCAGCTTTTCAGGTTTTTCGATCGCTTGTTTCAGACAGACTGCAATCCTTATTCCTCTAACTTTACCAGAAGCAAAATCTCCCAAATGGGATTTTAGAGCAATTATGTAAATCCACACTCCACTACAACATATACATCCTCACCAACTCTTGGATTTTTCAGATTTTGTATTTTTTTTTCAAGAATTGAACTATTTTCTATGGGGATTTACTGTGAGCTTTTTCCCACCAGACTGATCTGAAGATATAGGAGAAATGGCAACATTTAATCTAACAAATAATTCTCTAATTATGAGATTTCAGCTAATAGCAGATTTCCAGGACCTTGGAAATTTAGCCTAACACTCTTTGCCACCCCAATATTTATATTTACTTAAGTGTAGAAAAGTTGTCAGTTCATTAAGGCTAACAGTTCTGGGAAATGGAAGTAAAATTTCAAGTAAGTCATAGACTCTTATAAGCATTTAATGTCCCAAGCAGGGACCCAGAGGTTCTTAACTGGAAATTACTACTTCAAGTTGAGAGAAAGAGCAAAGATTAACTATGTACACACAGAAGATGTCCTAGGTCAGAGGTGCAGCATCAGCTGGCCATGATGGAGATGGACCCTTGGTGAGCCTCCTCCCTCTCTAGGGACCGTACTGCCACAGCTAAAAGCATTTAAATTGCTTCTTTTAAAATGTCTACATTCTTTAGAGAAAAATGAAACATTCACTCAGCCTCATGAATGGATCTCATTACCTCAAAATCTTGGAAGTCTTCAAGTGACTTCTAGATAAATAAGGTCTTCAGTTTGTGTTAAGAAAGGTTGTTTGGTATTACCCCAACAGCATATTCTGCTCTTTTCCCACCGTGGTTTGAAGAGAAAAGCATTGAAATCTTCAGTTTTCTTCCCACTACACCTGGATGCTATCAGACTTTAGAAACACCCAACACTGACTATATTGAGACGGGGCAGGGAGGAGGGGAGGGGGGGAGAGCAGAAGAGACTTGGATAGTGAGCATACTCATTAAATTCATTAAAGACATCCCTATAATCTTTGTTTCATTTTTGGCATTCTATATCCACATTTCTCTTTCTGAAATAACATTTGTTTTGTGCTTCTGGCGAATGTGATGAAATGGTTCAAGATCTGCATTCCACGGTTCTTTACAACAGACCAAAATAGCACTCTCGCTCATGCTCGGATAGTCCAGTACTGGCATTCATTCCAGTCAGCTTGCGGAGGGTCCCAGGAAGCAGGTCCTTCTTCAGTATCAGAATGTTCTCTGTGTTGTCTCAACTTTGTTTCCTCCAGGGAAAACACAAAGCTGCTTCACGCTGGCTTTTTTTTTTTCTTTTTTCTTTTTTTCTTTTTTCTTTTTTTTTTGTTTTTTGAGACTAGGTTTCTCTGTGTAGCTTTGCGCCTTTCCTGGAACTCACTTGGTAGCTCACAGAGATCCGCCTGGCTCTGCCTCCCGAGTGCTGGGATTAAAGGCGTGCGCCACCACGGCCCGGCCTGGCTTTTTTTCTTATCTGACTCAAAGGGAGCACGCTTTGGGAGAAAGAGGGGACAGTGCCACCATAGTTTATTTCTTGAAACAGCATGGTCCCATTTCCTTGTGGATGTGAAGGTTCATCGGTGAAAATTTAGCACACGTTTTTTCATCAAAGAACTCTATTTGAGAGGCTCCCAAACGCAAACTGCCAACATATTTCATCACTGAATTTGAACTTAAGTTCGTGAACTGAATTTGAAATATTTTAGATTTTTTTTTTAAGGATGGTAACTTATACTTCTTACCTGCCCCTTGACAAACATTTTTAGCAGAGCTAAAAAGAGATCATCCCCAGTGGCCCTTCTCTTGCCCCACATACATTCATCCAACCTTGTCAGTACCACAGGAGAGATTTTCTTCAGGCCTGTCATGGCGCAATGAACACAAGCCTCAAGTGCGTCGGTCCCCCTGTACTATGGATAGAATATGAAATGTCCCACACAGGTTCATAGGTTTGAACACTTACTCTCCTGCTAACAGCTCTCTGTTTGAGGGAGGCTTTAGAACCTTTCGGATGTGGACAATGTAGGCTGCTACAATTGGGCCTTGAGATTTATAACCTCGCCAACTTCCTGTCTGGTCTTTACTTCCTGATCTGCAGAGATGTGAGCAAGCTGCTGCCAGAAGCCCCTGCCGCCTGCGGCTGCCCACCGCCATGTCATGGAGCTGCTCACCTTCTCTGCCATGATGGACTGCAACCCCTCGAACCACGAGACAAAATAAATTTCTCCTTTAAGTGACTTCTTATCTGGTTGTCGCAACAAGAAAAGCCACTAATACCCTACTTCCTGTCTCTCCTCAATGCCAAGGTGCTACAGATGGACCATCAGAAAGACTCAACATGGGGTCATGTCGGGGCTTACAGTGTCTCCTCCACCCTCCAGCCCTCAGGCGGCTCTTGGACAGCCTCCTAGGGGGGCCTGATGCTGAGAACACAGAACTCCAAAGTTCCATCCTTTTGCTGGTCAACATCTTCCTGTTTCACAGCTTGGAGCTTAGGCGAATGGTTTTATTGAATTTGAATTGGCTAGTCATTTGATTGTTGGTTTAAAAAAAAACAGAAGAAACTAAAAAGGAAAAGACCACAAATCCTTAGGTAAAACGCTAATTCTTTATTGTGCCTTGTAGTGGTCTTTGCTCTGCCCTTGACCTTGGGCCTGAAGGAGGCAGAGCTTCCTGACGATATATGTGACCTCTTAAAAGGAGAAGGAGAAGGGTCACATGCTCCTGCCTGTGAGGTGGATTCGCTCCTGGTCAGATCAGAGGACGACTTCAGCTGTCTACTCCGTTCTGTATTCATGAGTGTATTTGCTCAATTTATATCTTAATAAATCCTTATTATCCATTAAACAGACTCACTTGGATTGACCTTAATCGTGCATAGAAGGGCTTCTGTAAACAACCCCATCCACCCAGTTTTGTTTCTGACATTTCTTCAGATAGACTTTGATCCAAGCCCCCAAAGCCCTTTGATAAGCCTCTGTCAGACCAGGGTTCCCCAGGGTTGTTCTAGTAAGCTTCTACCCAAGACACACCACATTCGTTATTTCCTTCAGTGACTCTTCCAGAGCTGAAGCAGTGAGTTATCGCCATCTTTCTGTTTCCTTGTATTACAATCCTGCTTTTCTGTAGTCTTCACTACTACGCTGTAACTGTCTTTCTGCCTACTTACTTACTAATCTTCACCATAATCACAGTCTACTACACAGCTTTATTGGCACATAGATGTGCTCAGAGGAGCGAGCACTTTCATCTGGTGGATCACCAAATATTTTCCCATAGTTAGTCTATGAGACCGTCAAAATTTTACCTTTAAAAGTGGGTGAAAAGGGCTGGGGGTGTCACTCCGTGGTAAGGCTCAATTCCCAACATCACACATTTTAAAAACTGCACTTAACCGAACAACCAACAAAACGGCAAAATACCTCCTTGGGATCTATCAGAAAAAAAAGAAAAGAATTTTTGCAAAGATGGAGGAATGTAGACATGACAGAAGGGAACTCAGAACCACAGCGGAGTCTAAATCTGAACTGACAGCCCTAAGCTTGGCAACAATGTGTTACTTTTACACACTTGGAAACTTCCGGAGCCTGTAAGCATCAGAATAAACTGGTTTAGCAAAGTTATTTTATTTTATGGACAGGTAAGCGTCACTAATTATGACTAAGTGGTAAACAACTTTTTGAGGAATGAAACGCCATACTATAGAATGTTTTCATTGTATCTGACATTTTACCATTTAGATTTCGCTTATTGAAATATAGAGTTATTTTAAATACACGCTTGCCCTGTGTAAATTAATCATGACCATGGAAGAGTTAGCTTTCTCTCTCGGGTGAGCGGAACATTTGCTTGTGCTATTAATTCTATAGCAAACAGTACTTAAAAAAGTAAGTCTAGAACAGGCTCGGCGATGTTTTTTAATCGTAGGATCACAGTTCTAAAGTAGAGTCAGAGGCGTTCATAGCATCCAAATATTACTGTCATATTTCAGCAACTGTGCACGAGCATGTTGTTTCTGAAACTGGAATGAAGGGCTGGGCTAGGAGACCACTCTGTACTCACTTTGTCCCTCCAAATCATTTTTATGTGAATTTAGCTAGTTTTCCACAGCTTACAAAATTCCAGGATGGCTTGAGTTTCTTGCTTCCTTCGTTGGCAAGAGTGTACCAAACCTCCTTAAGAGATGTGCTCTCAGAAGGAAAGGAAATATCCGATCCGGGCCATTTGACACGTACCAGATGCCAAGCTCCAAACAAAGGCTGCTCAGCTTTTCAAAGATTTGGTATCTTAACTGTAGCCACTTGAGTAAAGACTTGGCCCCCAGAATGGCCAAGTTAAATAAGTCTGAATCAGGGCTCAAATGATCTCCACATCTAGTGTTCTTAAGTCCGCATGAAGTTCTGAATCTAAGAAAATAAATTTAAAATGTGTCAGACTGGGTCATGTCCAGTGGACCTGTGTACTTTGGAGAAGAAATATGTGGCTCATTGTTGCTGTGAAAACCATTTTTCTCCCCTAGTGGAACTTAAGTTTGGGGGCTACTTGTAGAGGTAGAGCCAAGAGAACTCTGGCATTCCAGCTGATTGCTCTTTAGGGGAGCACTTACTTGGAATTTTTGCCTCTAACTGAAGAGAGGAGAGAAGAAATCTCTGAGGTATTGAAAGCCATTGTGAAATCTTAGAAAGCTTCATGAAGAGAAACATATTTACCAGCTCTTTCATCTTATGGTGTCCATCGAAAGCACAACTGTAAAGTGTGAGGCATGGGCTAGCCTGGTCTATATAATGAATTCCAGGCTAGTCAGAGCTACATAAGAAGATCTTGTCTCAAGCAAAGGCTGAGATGGTGAGGAGATGGGTTTTATAAATCTGATAGGTTGATCAAATCTGAATTTCCAGCTCCAGTCAGACCGCTAAGGCCCAGCTAATAAGACAGATTTGTGTTTTGGGTTGGTTTCCCAGTGGCTAATTGGCTGACTATAGTTCTCTCTCTGAGAACTACCCTCAGACAGTCATTGTGCGGTTCCATGGGACACTATGCATAAGACAGTATGAATAGCGTCCCTGGGAAGTGTATGAGTCATAGCTCCTGCTCAATAGCACACTTGAGACCACAAGAACTCACTAGCATGGCTGCTGGTGAGTGCTCCACGCAATGAAGCTTTGATCATACTCGCCAATCCGAGCAACCAGGTTCTCCTTGGAAATTTTAAATTGAGATTGAAAATAACGTCTAATCAATCTAGGTTGTTTCTTGAGATGAAAACAAAGGCAACTTTGGTCCTTGAAGTAGGTGTGTTACCTGTTCAGTTGGGTTTACGTAAGGGAGGATCTACCTAAGACTGCAGAGTCTACACAGGGGGAAAAGCATGAGCAATAGGCTAAGGGAAGAGGCTTGCCAAGGTTCCTGACAATGCTTCTCTTTCCTGAAGGAGATCTCACCAAAAGTCCAGCTTCATATCTGTTGCATAAGATGCTTTCATCCTTAAGACAAACTATGTTACCAAAGCTCACTTGAATCAATGAGTTACCAGTTACGTAGAAGTCCTAATAATGATACTAAATAAAATAGACCCCACTGGTAAAGTTGGTCCTTGTTTCTGAGTATTTTCTTCTTTTTGACTCATTCAAGACTCAGGTTGGTCTGTCTATCTGTAAACCCACCCAGACTGTGTGGTATCTACTCATTTTGAAAGGCCTCTGGGAACAGGCAGAGTAAATGTATAATCTACCTCATAGTTAATGTCTCTATCTATGGGGAAGCTCTCTAAATTCAACCTGTGTGCAGCTTGCTGCAACTTCCAGCCTTCTTTATGCTTCTTCTCATCTGGGTAGATCTGGAGAATAATGGCAACCAACAATGGGCATGGGAAGAGGTAGGTATTCCAAGCTTCTTTAGTGACCCTCTAATTTGACACATGAGAAGCTCAGACAACAGAGGCTCACCTGACTTGCTCTCAGGGTCAAGTGTCTTCTTGTGGCAGAGCAGGGAGTAGAACCCAGATAACAAACTGTTCCAACTTTTATCCTGGAGACGGGCTGGAGGCAAAGTCAGTCATTTCTCAGGACATCACTTTGAACTTACCAGTTCTATGGTCTGGAAAGTTCCCTACTCTGGGGGCACCTTTACTGGTAAGCTGTTGGCCAATGAGTAGGCAGTTTCTGAATAATTACTGGATCAGTAACATTCAGGAGAATCGCTGGCTTTTTAGGATTATTTTCACCATTTTTGTACTTGTGAGGTATAAAAGGGATCTTTGTTGCTGGAGATGGTAGATTTCATCACAGTATGAAGTCGGGTGTCAGTCAAATTTCAGGGAAGTCTGTGCTACATGAGGTTCAAACTGTTCTAACCTGGGAAAGGGGGGGGGGTTGTGTGGGAGTGGAGAAGAGGCATGTATACTTGAGTATGTGTTAACGGTGTGCTTGTGAGTCATGGCCAAGGCAGTGTGGGAATTGACTTAAGGTGGAATAGGCCTCAGTTATTACGGTTGAATATGATGTACGTTTCAGACACAGTGGGGTGATTTAATCCTGCTAAGTCTATAGGATTTCTCTAGCATCACATTATTCAAAGAAGATGACAAGCCCCAGACAGCTAAATGTATCATTCTTCCTTTAAAGAAACAGATGAGGCCATTTAGACCCAATTAAAATTCCTTTCCTCTCAAACCAATATGCATTATTGCATTTAAAATACTTTCAGTAAGACAATAAAAGAAGCAAAAATATTTCATAATATTTAGGCTAACAGGATCTTATTAGGAAATGTGCACAGGTTCATCCACTGAGCATCTTTTTCCATGAAGACTCCAGACTAAGTCTTCAGTAATGCTGCACCAGGGACCAGCGTCTAGTGAGAACATCTTCAAATATACGGCTTTCCCCTCTCCTTAGGATGAAGGTTCCATCCACAGTCATTGGCGTTGCCAGCTGCTCCAGCCAAGCCTCTCTCCTCGTGTTTCAGAGAACAAGATGCACTATCACTTCCCTCTCCTCCTTCTGGCCCTTCCCTCCATCCGCACCACTCAGCTTCCCTGCCAGCGCGCGCGCATGCGCGTGCGCACACACACACACACACACACACACACACACACACACACTCTTACGTGTGCACACCGACCAATCATCCTCTTATTCTTCAGGTCTCCGCTCAGTTATTACTGTGTCTTAGGGACCTCCCAAGAGTCTTTAAGACTGGGTTGGGAGCCCCTCCTTCATTCACCGATAATAGTCCTACTGTCTCAGACAGCTCGCGCTAACACACACAGCCACAGAACCTCGGTGGACTACAATGAGCATTTATTTCTCCCCCATCCACCTGCAGCATGACTAAGACAGGAGTAAAGACAAAATCCAACCTGTCAACCCATTTCAAGCCTTCGTGTCTCATTGATCAAGGCAAGCCACACGGCCAATCCCAGGACCAAAGACAGGGACATATTCTCTGCCCCCTGGGAAGCTGTGATGGCTAATTTTGATTGTCAACTCAATTAGATTGAGAAGCACCTAGGAGGTTAGTGCAGCTAACTGGGCATTGTCTGGAAACTGGAAACAGATGTTTCCAGGAAGGATTAACTAAGGGGGAAGGTCCACCCGGTATGGGCAACACTATTCCACGGACTGAGATCGTGAGGGTAATACAGGAAGTTGGCTAGTTTTCTGTCAACTTGATTCAGCTAAAGTCATCTGAGAGGAAGGAACCTCGATAAGAAAATGTCTTTTCTCAAGGGAAATGGAGGAGGAGTGGATCGGGGGAGACAGGAGGTGGGGGGAGGGGCTGGGAGGACTGTAGGGAAGGGAAACTGCCGCCAGGATGCAATTAATATATAAGATAGAATAAATAAATTTTAAAAAAGAAATGAAAAGGCAAGAATAAAGAAAGAGGGAGAAAGCATGAGTCATCGTGAACTGATAATATTTTGTATAAAAAAAATGTTTAATAACATGATCTTTAAAAAAAAGTCTTCAGAAGACTGGGCTGTACACAAGCCTGTAGGGCATTTTCTTAATTAGTGATTGATGGTAGAGGGCCCAGGCCACTGTGAGTGATGCTACCCATGGGCTGGTGGTCCTGGGTTCTATAAGAAAGCAGAGTGAGCGAACCATGGGGAGCAAGCCAGTAAGCAGCTCCCTTCCATGGCCCCTGCAACAGCTCCTGCCTCCAGGTTTCTGTCCTGCCTGAGTTCCTGTCCTGGTGATGAACAGTGATGTGGAAGTGTAAGCTGAATAAACCCTTTCCTCCCCAAGCTGCTTTGGTCATGGTGTTTCGTCACAGCGACAGTCACCCTAACTAAGACAGAACGGAAGAGGGAAATGGTTGTAGCATTAGTACCACCATTGTGCCTTGCTCAGCTTCCTCGCCACCACGGTATAAACGGCTCTCTTTTGCCATATCCTGGCTGCCACTATAGACTGGGACCTCTGAAACAAGGAGAAAAAAAAACAAATATTTGCTGCCTTGTTTCTTTAGGTATTTGGTTCAACAATGAGAAAATATGACTAATACACAGGACCCGGAAAGAGTGTGCCTATAATAATAGTACTAATAAAAGAAAGTGGCCAAGTGAGACAGATAGCTGAATTTCGCTTAGCGGCATTAACAGCACCTGTTTACAGCGTGTGGCAATTGTCTGCATAAATTCTCCTGCTACACAGTTACCTTGTTTTCTTTCATTTTTATTTGTAACTGATTCTCAACTATTACTTTCTTATAAACAGGGATTATATTTTAATTGTATTTTCAACGTATTTTCAACCTATTTGTCAATGTATTTTCAAGTACGTATAATATGCAATTGAAAACATTTAAATTGATGAGTAAATGACTAATTTAAAGAATTGGAGGCAGCTCTGTTTCTGGCCCTTTATAATGTGTCTCCTAGGCATGTTATATTACTAAGTGTTCTTACTATATGTTTCGTATCAGTAGGATAGCAAAGCCAGGATGAATAAGACCTGGTTTCTCTTGGGCAGAGAGTAAGAGAGGACCTGAATCACAAGTCACTTGACCTACTTTGGTCAATGCCTAATTGTCAATGGCAGCCTCCCCCAGAAAAGCGATGTCTAACCTAGCTGGGTCATAAGACCCCACAACACCCTGGAGTACCAACGCATTTTTTAAAGAGTATTTCAGAATCCTATCTTCTGCTCAGTAACTTGATTTACAGCAAACAGGAAATGGAACACATTTCTAAGCAAATACTTCTCTGATTACTTACACATGCAAATTCACGGACTAAGTTTAGAAGTGTAATTAAGCATCAAGCTATTTTTGAGCCCAGATCACAGGGTAAATCAGATGCCCAGAGGAGGCAAGTGGCTGACTTATTTTTGTGTATCTGTTTGCATCTTCCACTCAAGGCTCTCACCTGAGAGGGGAAAAATACGCACACTGGTTCAGAAATACATCTCAGTGATCCAGTTGGAGTTCCTCAAAACAAAGTGGGTCAAGAGCATGCCAAATTTTGTGATTTTTTTCTTAAAGGATGCTCTTGGTTAGAATTCTGTTTCTCTCAATGGGAAAGTGCTGAGTGATGCACCCTGGGTAAAAACCGGTAGAGAATAAGAGCAAAGTGGGCAGGAGCCCGGCAGCTGTCACTCCCGCAATGAGTGATTCATGGTCAGCCGGCCAATGCCAACACCAGCTTCCCATGTTGCAATCTATTTTTATAGACTTTCATAATCCATATGCAGACTTCAATGCTGTGCAACTTTGTGCCAAGTAGCATGCCAAGATGCCAGCCAGCTTGACACATGCCAGACAGACAAGCAGTTTGGGAAGCTTGTGTTTATTGTTACTTTGCAAGCAAAAGGCATCACCTCCCCTCACCTTCTAGTCACGGAGACCAACTGTTCAAAGATCTTTTTGCTTTTCCTTAAAGCATCATTTGCTTAAGAGAACCCACTTAGCACGGTTGGCATGATCATGGATTTGGGGGCTTCTTTTTTTTTCTTCCTTTTTGAACTTATCTATTAGGGGACAGGATGGACTCATGACCCAGCACATATGTGGAGGTCAGAAGAAAACCTCCAAAAATCAGTTGTGTCCCCTACCGTCTGGGTCCCGTGATCAAACTAAGGTTATTAGGCTCGGCACCTTCACCCACTGAGCCATATCATCACCCCGTGACCAGAGAATTGTGGAAGAGCTTGTGAGTACTGTGGTGGTATATGTGTCCTTCTGTGGGTACAAAGGTCCATTTAGCCCAGGCTTACTATACCAGGGAACTCAAAGAAAGCCATGTGCTTCCTGTTCTTTTCTTCTGCATCTTGCCCTGCCACGGTTTCCCAAAGGAGCTTCTTTCCAGAGCCTGTTCCCTGCTATGTTAGAAAAGAGATTCTGTTTTATTTGTCTGCTTGTGTGTGTGTGTGTGTGTGTGTGTGTGTGTGTGTGTTGCCTGCATAGATAGCTGTGTATCATGTGCATGCCATACCTGAGGAGGACAGAGAGGGCATCAGATCTCCTGAAACTGGACTTACAGAAGGTTGTGAGCCATCCGTATAGGCAGTGAGAATCTAACCCAGGTCCCCTGGAAGAGCATTCAGTGTTCACAACCACTGAGCAATCTCCCCAACCCCAAGAGATCCTGTTTTTACAGGACATTAAGTATGAGTTGTCTTTTCTTAATGCTGTTCTTTGATATGCTACACACGAGGTACTAGGCTTATGCCCAGGTACACCCCTATTTACACCCCAAGAATAGCTGGACATTCTTAGCTTTCAGCTCACAGAAAGTGAAGTGATCGCCCTAAACCACGAGTGAATGGGAGAGCTGAAATTCAAGTGTGTACCACTCTGACTGCAAATCTCAAGATCTTAACCAGTTCCTACAAGCCTCTCTTCTCTTGTCTCCATGGAAACTTGCAGAAGCTTTGTGAGGCCCCAGGCCAGGTTTGAATTAACATACTTGTTAGTAATGCCTTCCTTATAATATACTTGATTTCTTCCTTGTAAAATGTAGAATTGCATCTGAAAAAAGCAATTAACTCAATTCAGCTGAATTTTCCGAATTCTTATTTTTCCCTGAATATCAAAACAAAAATCTTCTTCTCCAATGCTGAAGTCTTACATTCTCTTCTCCACTGCATTTTAACAGACAGAAGTGAGTAATATGAGACCCTAAGATTATAATCATATTGTAAAGAGCATGCCGTTCACAAGTATCAAAATGTGTGCTAAGCCTGTGGTGAGATAATCCTAATGGCTTGGAAATGGTACAGAAAGCAGAAAAACAAATCTTGTGAGGTTTCAAAGCATGATCTCATCTGGGCATGATGGCACACACTTGTGATCCTGGCACCTGGAAAACAGAGCCAGGTAGATCATCACACGTTTGAGACTGGCCTGGGGTACATAGTGAGTTCCAGGCTAGCTAAAGGTACATAGTCAGATCCTAATGGAAACCAACAAACCTGGGACCAGCAAGGTGGCTCAGGGGGTACAGGCGCTTGTTCCAAGCCTGTTGACTTAAGTTCAGATCCTAGTAGAAGGAAAGAACCAACTCCAGCCAGTGTTCTGACCTCCACACGTGTCTTAGCACAAATGTACACATGTATGTGTGTGTGCATGCACACATGTACACACACACACACACACACACTAAATGTAAAAAATCATGTTTTAAAACTGGAAAACATGGTTGTATTTCAGAGAATAAAGTCCTGTGCTCAGTTTGCAGCCTGAGACATGGAGATCGACGTTTACATTAAGGTTACTTCCATTTACTCATCATTTTGACAGTTACTCTGTCACAAGGGGCCACCAGTCCAGGCAGGTTTCAGCTGGTTTGGAGACCTGTCCCTTTCTGAAGACTTTCATTCTTGGTTTAAAGGATATCATTGAAGGCAGGCTCTGCCTCCCCTCTTGTGACAGCCACTCTGTCACCGTGGACTACTCTTGCCGGCGTTTTCCTCTCTGAGGGGTGACACCCACAGTCATGCACACCCTTGCAGAGGAGGCCTCTGTGAAAACCGTGTTTCTGGAGTGTAGTACCGTCTTCTCTCTTGGAAGACTCTACTGCGGAAGCAGCTTCTGTCACAGGAGAAGGTGTACCGTGTTCTAACTGGAGATGAAGGAACACAATGGCAGGAGGTTGTGGACCGGCAGGAGGTTGTGGACCAGCATGAGGTTGTGGACCGGCATTAAACACATACCACTACAGGGGGTGCTCACTACAGCAATCTCTAACAAGTCTTCCATTGCTTGAGTTCTTTTTCCACCTTTAAACACCATTCGTTGCCTTCAAGAGTCATGTCCCCAGCAAACCAAGCTCAAACACTTGTCCATATCAATACCTGGGAAAATACATGGGTTGAACATGCTAAAAACACCAGAAAAGAATCTTGGTACTCCCTCAGCCTCCACTGTGAGAGAAGAACATACACACTCCACGGTTAAAGCCGCCATGATTTTTCTTAAACTCAGCCGTCAGTGAGCTCCTCAGACAATACTTTCACTTCCGTCACTAAGACCTCAGTAAGATGCGATATAGTCCCCTGAGGTGTTTTGTGGTTGATATATTATGCACCCCAATAAACTTATCTGGGGGTCAGAGAACAGAACAGCCATTATATTAAACGTAGAGGTTACGCAGTGGTAAGCACATGCCTTTCATCCTAGCATTCCGAAGGCAGAGATCCATCAGGATCTCTGTGAGTTCAAGGCCACACTAGAAGCAGCCAGGCGTGGTGACACACACCTTTAATCCCAGCATTTGAGAGCTCATGTCTTGCTTGGGAAAGACACATGTCTTTAATCCCAGGAAGTGATGGCAGGAAGCAGAAAAAGGTGTCAAGACCAGGAACTAGAGGCTTTTTAAGCTTTGAGGCTTTTAGCAGCAGTTCAGCTGAGATCCATTCCGGTGAGGACTCAGAAGCTTTCAGGCTGAAGAGTCGTGGAATCAGGACCAGGTGAGGAGTTGTTGAGGTGAGGTTAGCTGTGGCTTGTTCTGTTTCTCTGATCTTTCAGCGTTCACCCCAATACCTGGCCCTGGGTTTGTTTTTATTAATAAGACCTTTTAAGATTCATGTTACAGAGTTTTGTTTTGTTTTGTTTTTGTTTTCCTTGCCTCTTCTTAGGACACTCAAGTGCTAATATTCATCTCCAACCCCTCCACCCCAAATTTCTTTTCTAACACTAATCTTTTGTTTTTGAACCAGGACTTTTAACATGTGCAAACCACTGCCCCACACTCCCCATGTTCGTTCTTAATTTAGAACACAGGGCAATACCACATTCTCAAATTATGAAATGAACAAGTTTAGTCATTAAAGTACGAACAATGAGCAAGACCTGAATTCTTATAGTGTTTGCCTAGTTCAGAGAGTGAGCGATGAGAAGGCGTAAGACCAGCTCCAATGGAGAACGGGCAGACTGTATTACTCTGTGAGTCACCAGGAAGTTTGGCTTGATTCACTCAGAACAAGGAGAAGTATGGCCCTGACCACCCATCCACAATCTTCATCCCAGCTAACCAGAATCTCCAAGTGTTCAAAGTTTTCCCCAAACACAAGTGAGAAAGCAACTCAGACTGACTTAGGAATTGGTGAGGAAGACTATGGAACTGTCCTCTACTCATGAAGAGGCAGAATCTTCAGAGAGATTGATGGAGCAAAGTTTATGTCTTCCCATTTGTCACATAATGCATGGAAACTGGCAAATGGTAGAGATGCCAGATCAGCTCACAATACTCCAAGAAAAACACCTGTGTGGTGGTATGGTATTCCCCAAAATATTGTGTACCCTAATAAACTTATCTGGGATCAGAGAACAGAAAAGCCACTAGATACTTAGGCTAGAAAATGGTGGCACTCACTCCTTTAATCCTAGCATTCCAGAGGCAGAAATCCATCTGGGATCTCTGTGAGTTCAAGGCCACATTGGAAACAGCCAGGCATGGTGACACACCGCCTTTAATCCCAGAAAGCAGAGCCTTTGATCTCAGGGAGTGGTGGTAGAAAGCAGAAAGGTATATAAGGCGTGAGGACCAGAAACTAGAAGCATTTGGCCTGGTTCAGCATTTGGCTGGTTAAGCTTTCAGGCTTCTAGCAGCACAATTCAGCTGAGACCCATTCTGGATGAGGACTCAGAGGCCTCCAGTCTGAGGAAACAAGAACAGCTGAGGATCCGGCGAGGTGAGGGAGCTGTGGCTTGTTCTGGTTCTCTGATCTTCCTGTTCACCCCAATACCTGGCTCAGGTTTGATTTTATTAATAAGACTCTTTAAGATTCATGCTACACACCTGTGTATTTCTACAGCACACCTAACATGGCTCCATCTTCTACATTGAGTACATCTTCTACACTTTGTGTTTTCTCACTGATAATATCAAATCCACAATATAGCAAAGACAGAGAACCTAGAACTTTATTCCCAAGTACTCACAGCCTAGTCACCACGCTCAAAATCTGTCCATTTTTTTGGGTTGGGCCAGATGATACTCTGGGTTTCCATCAGTCCTATTCCAAGACTTCTTACCAACCCAAATGAAGCTCCCAGCCCCCATTTGGTTTTACCAAAACCCTCCAATGGTAAAAAGAAGCTAGTTCAAGTCTGCCTTAAGTTTTTGTTAACCATTGGTAAAAGAAACTCATCTCAATACATCATTGGATAGCAGGGACTCACATCTAAACATGGAGTGAGTGGCTGTGTAAAAACTTTTGCTGGTCTCCTACTACCATCTCAGGCCAGGGTTGTGTGCTGAATACATGCTCCACTGCAACTGCAAACCATCATTGTTATGGTCTCCTTGCAAGTTGGAGGTTTGTATTTTGCTCCAAGTTTGGAGAATTGGTTGACTCACCTTGGTGAGGAATTTTGCTGCTATCTCAAGATTCCAGTCCCACCAGGCTTTTAATGAGAAATTTGAAAGTTGGACCTAAACCTGACTTGGAATGCCAAAACCAGCCTTAAAAAGAATCACATTTGAAAACTTCTCATGCCTCATCCAAAGCTGAGTATAACGCTAGGCTAGCGAAAACATTCTAATTGTGCCTGATGAGAAACAGGTAGATAGAACAGAACCCAGGCGCTAAGTTTATAGAGTTTATTTATAGGGTTTTTTTTTTTTTTTAAAAAAGACTTTTGTTAGGGCAATTTTAGATTCATAAGAAAATTCTAGCCAATTGATGTTTTAACTAAATGTGACAAGATGAAGCAAGAAAGGAACACTTGCTAAGAAATGGCTGAAACAACTGGATAGCCATGTAAAACATAAAAATATTTTTAAAAACCCTTATCTCACTCTTATCTCACTCCATGCAACATGATTAGTTTGAGATTGGCTCATATAACAAAATGTAATCTATACCAGTAAAAGTTTTTTTTTTTTTTGCATTCCTGGGATAAGTACATATTTCTTTGAAGACAAGAAGTACTAACTGAAAAATAATACCTGACTTTCATTAAAATAAGAAGAGGTGTTTGAGACAATATCTCACCATATAGCCCCACCAGAGACCAAACTCATAATTCCCCTGCTTTATCTTTCTGGGTGTTGGGATTACAAGTATACACTAACTTAGAATTTTTGTATATCAAAAGTTATAGTAAAGAAAAATTAATAAACCAGCCAGTACATATATCTGATTTGGATTTGTATCTAAAATATAATAAAGCCCTTCAAAATCAATGATAAGACAGCTAACTTAAAAAAATAAAATATATGGACTGTCATTTCTCTCTCTGACCCAAGTTGATAGTGGCACGCACAAATCTATGGGTCTAAACATAAATAGAAGGCAGAATGACAGATGGCCATTTAGCAAAATAA
This sequence comes from Peromyscus nudipes, assembly GCA_902168325.1. Taxonomy (NCBI): domain Eukaryota; kingdom Metazoa; phylum Chordata; class Mammalia; order Rodentia; family Cricetidae; genus Peromyscus; species Peromyscus nudipes. Next base: position 7,130 of record CABHPH010138548.1, on the reverse strand, counting down.
CAACAAGCCCCTGTCAGGGCCTGTGATCTTCCAGTCATGAACCTTGACCAGTTTACAGTACCCAGCATGAAACTGCTTCTGTGGCATTGTGCCCAATCAGAACTCGGTTGGTTATCCCCTTACCTGACACACCACTATTGCATCGGTGGCAAACCTTTCAGGGATGTCAGTATTGTAGCAGGCAGGCTCCCGGGCTGAGCAAACTGCTGATGCCTTTTCTACCCTGGCAGCCTACGTAGCACCTTCTGGTACTATGTAAGCCAGCGAGAAGGAACTGAACCAAGGTCAGTTCAAGGCTGACTTTGCTATGTCCTGCATCCAAAGTGAGCAGTGCCTTCAGCAAAGGAGTCTTGCCAACTAGTTAGGATGTGAGAACAAGATGGACGGCATTAGCCTGGGTTGTTTTGAGTGCCTCTGGGGCACCGTGGATCAATAGCTTACAGCAGGGTATTCCATGCCTGGCACGAAATTCCATTTTTGAATTTCCGTATGGGTAGAATCATTTGATAGCCCATGCTTCTGGGAGCAGCAGCACCCACTCATTCAAGATACTTCTGTTCAAATTCCCTTAATAAATACACACACATGTGGTGTGTGTGTGTGTGTGTGTGTGTGTGTATTCTTACAAACTTGTGAGCTTCCATGAGACTTCTTCCCATATACTTAGACCCTCACCCTCCCATTCCCTCTCCCCAACTCCCATATCTCCCCTTAAACATTTAACCACATGGTTACATGGTTGTAGGCAACCCAGAAATTCCAGTACTTCCCAAACTAAATTTAAAAAGTATGTCCACAATGACCCTCGTACAAAAGTATTCCAAGAAACCCTATTTATAACAGTCCAAATTCAAAACAGCCCATACATTCATGAGAAGGAAAATAGGTACAGACACTGTGATGTATTCATAAATTGGAATACAGATAAAAAGTAAAACAAAAAAATGCTGTTCATTCTACAGCAAGTGAATGTGGGAAAGTGTACAATGTGATTTACACCCATACAGAAATTCAAAAATAGACAGAATTAATAGCAGAAAAATAGGGATTCAGTGGTCACCTTTTATTTGGTACAGTCAACCATCATGATGTGCTCCGCTCTCAACATTATTAAGCTGAATAGTTAATGCTTTGGTAGAGTGTATGTAAATTATACTTTAATTTAAAAGAAGCAGCTACATCTGATAGACAGCAACTGTGTCACTAATGAAGAAAGGTAAAGTTTAAGATCCAGTGAACAGGTATTAATAATATATATGCCAAGGACAGTGCCAGCGTCTGTGAATACTGAGCTCCACAGGACATGATCCCAGTGCTGAAGATGTATGAATTCCAAGGGGGAGGGGCACAAAATATTCCAAAATATTGGAAGGAGTGCTATAATGCAGCTGAGCTGAGGGCTGTTCTTGGGAGCATAGGAAGTGAGCAAGACAGAACAGAACGGCCTCTTGTGCGCTCCTGTGTCTCCATCATTATTTGAGGCAAGTGTGGAAAGTTGCTTTTTTCCTTTGGGAGACGGTGTGATATTTCAGCAGGTGTAAGGACTCTCAAGGACAGTTGCCCCCATAATTTCAGGACAAAGTCTTTTTCACAGGGGCATACTGGAGAGAGGCTTTCATCTCATGAACAGCAGATAAGGGACAAACACATCCTGAGTAATATGTCTAGGGGGAAGCAGATCTTTCCAGCCAGAGACTGTGGCATGCTGCAGAACAGCTCCCAAACACCCCCTCACCCCCAGGATGTGGTTTGTTGTCCACACCCCCCTTGGGTCTTGGCAGCTGACAAAGTATGTAGAGCTCCAACAACAAAAAAATGCCCTGGTAGCTCAGTAAAGAGGCCCCTAGGGAAACCACAGAGAGCAATGTGCTACTTACAACACGTGCATGTGGGGGGGCGGTGGGCTGTGTCTCCTGCCCCTCTCTGTTTTCTGGGCTCCCTTGAACACCCCTTCCATTCCAGGTCTGTTCTGAAGGAGGTGCAGGAGCAGGTACAGTTTCCTTGCTGACCATGTGGATGAGGTACCTGCCTGCACATCTCCTACGGCAGCCTGGGAGAAGCTTCCTCTGAGTGCCTTCAAGAGTCTTGAAGTTACAGAAGCTGTGAGACTGTGGTGCTACTCCCAACAGATGGACCACCCAAAGAGAGGTGGCAGTGGGGGAAAAACCAACAGATTCCTTCCAACCACGACTGTATCAGTTTCCTATGGCTGCTGTAACAACTGACCACAAACTTGGGGGCTTAAAACAACACATATTTATTATCCTACAGTTCAAGAGGTCAGACGTTTAAAACAGGCGTATGAAGTTACGGCGCTGCTAGAGCCTGCAGAAAAGAATGTCTGCCCTTCCAAAGCAGCCTGCATCTTCTGCCTTGTGGCTGTCTTTCTCCCTCTTCAAAACCAGCATCTTAGACCCTCCCAGCAGCTCACACCTTCGCTCCCAGCACTCAGGAGGCGGGAGCAGGCAGATCTCTCTGAGTTTCAGGTGAGCCTGGTCTACCTAGGCAGTTCCAGACCAGCCAAGGCTACATAGTGAGATCCTGTTTAAAAACACAAAACAAAACAAAACAAAAACAACAGCATCTTTTTAGTGAGTGCATCCATCTTATAAGGACCTCAAATTTACAATGAGCTCCCCCAAATAATTCAGGGTAATTCTCCATCTCAAGACCCTTAACTTGATCCCATTTTAAAAGTCATTTTGCCATATAAAATGGCATCTTCAGGTTCCAAGGTTTAGGATATGGATATCTGTGGGGGGGATATAGATATCTTTGGGAGGGTGATTATGAGGCCTATCACAACCCTATACCAACTGTACTTTGAAACAATTATAACAAAAGCATCCCACCATTGAGATTACACTCTCTGATTATAAATGTAGCTATGAAGATAAATAATATCTTTATAGAGAGAGATTATATGTGTATATACGTGTGCATTTAAACTCGTAGATTATATACACAGCCCTGCAAAACAATCCTATTTTCCAAAAAATGAAAAGAAACAAAATTAAAAAATAAAATACTCAGCCAAGTGGTGGTGGTAGTGCATGCCTTTAATTTCAGCACTCGGGAGGCAGAGCCAGGTGGATCTCTGTGAGTTCGAGGCCAGCCTGGTCTACAGAGTGAGATCCAGGACAGGCACCAAAACTACACAGAGAAACCCTGTTTCGAAAAAACCAAAATAAAATAAATACTCTTTACAACTAACGCTTGGAGCAGGTTTGAATGACTCCGAGGTCTGTGCTTTTTCATTTCATTATTTCTTGTTTCTGTTCTGGGTTTTGGTGAGCAACACAAATTAGGAATTCTTGTTTAAAATTTCTTCACCTTAATTTTTTCCTCTCAGGTAGATCGATGAGAGAAGCTCCATGAACATCTTGGAAAACCAGGGATTGGGTTATTTCTTTGGACGTACCTCTATAAAGCACAGAATTACCCTTTTCTCTCTAGATGTTAACTTGTTCTCTGCTTTCCACAGCCTCCTGTTTCTTTTCTTCTTTACTTCCTCTGTGTTTCCACTTTTCTTCCTATGTCCCCACCTCGGTGGAAGATATATTTGCATGTGAGACCATTCTCCGTGCTAAAATCTTTCCTTGATTTTTGAAGCATTTTCTCCTATTATTCCCCATCATTCGAGCATCAGGCAGGGAAGTCTGGAAACTCTATTGTAAAATAAACAGAATTGGGGATGAAAACAATAAATGGATCAAGCTAGGTTTAAGAAATAAAAGAAGAAACCAATATCCCACGAAACAAACATGGATGGAGATTTATTTTAACAATATTATCTGGACAGCACCATTCTCCATTTCTTCAATGGGATTTATTTTTAAAATATTCGAATGAATAGATTAAATCAGAATAATCAAATTTTCGGGAGATAGAATCTTTTTCTCAGAAACAGTCCTTCAAGGGCAGTTGCGGTGATCCTTGCTAGTGAGTCTTTGTTTCTTGGTGTAGTTAATATTGTCCTGCCAAGCCTTTGTGTTGAGGACAGAAATAACCTCTCTTCCTGATTTAATGTGCCTCTGACACTGTCGATCACGTACTGTGGGAATTCAGTGTCACATTATATAGATCTTCTTTATTACTACCTCCTCAATAAATGGTTCACACATGTTCATAAAATCTGAATCATGAATAAATGAATGAAATGGCGAAGAACTAGGGTGGTGGGGATAGGAAGGTAATGAATTAAGTTTGGGGCCCATTTCCTCTAGCCCAATGTAGGCGCACCAAAGTGAGGCTATCCCGAAGGCTTCAGTGGTTAGCAGGCAAAGACCCAGACGTCTTCCCACCTGTGCACTCTGCTCCTTTGTCTCAGTAGATCTCCCTTCCCCGCCAGCTTCCCCCACGAGGATGAAGGATAATGGCATGACGTGCTCATAATAGAAGAAAATGGTATTGCTTCAATATAGACGATCACAACAGAGCGGTTTTACCTCCAATAATATCTGAAGTTTGAAATGTATTTCGTTATCAGAATATGAAGTCATAAATGGACATTTAAAAAAATTTTAAAGTGCTAATCCAACCGTTTTAAGAACACGGAGGCATTTCATGCTGATATTTTACTCTTTATGCTTATTTGAGTCTTTTCAAATTGCTTTTCTTGTATCCGTGTCTGCATTTCTTCAACTTGTCAGTCATGCTGCCTTTTACTCTCATATACAAGATACATAAACGCATGCACACCCACATACATATGGAAGTGCAGAACCGTTAAAAGCCCTTCAGGACATGACTTTTTTTTTTTAAGATTTGAAAACTAAAATCCTTAACATAGCTGAAATATGACATGACTTTTTCTCTAATCTAATTTCTCACTCTTATCCCTTTATTTCCTATGGTCTGATCATAATATCCTTTGGGGGTCCATAAAAGTCCTAGGCTTCTCCCCACTACAGGACCAGTGGATAGGATGTTTTCAGTCCTTGGCACTCTTACTCACCTTCTTACACACACACACACACACACACACACACACACACACACGGGGGGGGGGTGGACAGAAGGAGGGAGAGACAGAGGGACATAGGGAGACAGAGACAGAGATAGACAGAGATGACAGAGAGCATTTACCAAGTTACTCTTCTCTCAGACCTCAGCTCAAGTCCATACTTGCATAGAGGATTCTCCCAGAATCCCCTAAGCTGTGTCTAGTCTCCTGAGAACTGCTTTTATAAGCTACACATCTGTAGTACCAGTACACAGTAGACATCCTAGAAGTCTCTGCCCATAAGAACATCTGTAGAGAGTATTTCATTGGTACACATCTGTAGTACTCAGTACACAGTAGACATCCTAGAAGTCTCTGCCCATAAGAACATCTGTAGAGAGTATTTCATTGGTACAGCTTCAAGGAGAGCAGGAGTCAAACCAGGAGCCATGAATTTTAGCCAGGTGAGCAACCAGAGGAGAAGCTGAAGCACCAAATAGTTCCCTGAGGTAGGTAGGTATGCAGGATTTCAGGGAGCGGTCAAAGGGAGTCTTGGTTTGGGGGTATGAGAGATGGGTTATCTGAGGTAAAAGGCAGTGTATGAACTTCAAATGACCTCCCACAGATGTTGAGGGAGAAGCAGCCGACTGTCGTGAGTTAATTATAAATTTCAGGTCTTGAAATGTTTCAGATAACTTTCAGAATGATGCATTTGACAGCATAAGATAAAGTGCATTCACAACAAAGACAGGACAGGAGGCGTGTCTGTGAGATGGCTCTGCAGTCCAGGTAGACTGTCTTCGACCTGCATTCGACAGCCATGGAAAATAAACCACTGACTTCTGAAACAAATATCTATGGCTATTATGGAAATCCATATTAATTGATATTGTTTTTGTAAAAGCTGATCCATCAACCTGTGAGAAGATTTTTAAAAGTTTTGAACTGATCTGGAGGAACACATAAGTGCAATTCTGGTTACTTCTGGAGAGAGAGAGAGATCAAGAAAAGGGGTATAGACAAGGCCTTTTGGTTTGGGTTTTATATTCCTGAACTTTTCACAACTAGCTTGCATTCGTGTGTGACTTTTGCGATTAAAAACTTATTTATAAAACAAATAAAGACTCTACAAGAAAATCCACCTATTCCCCTCAAGGACTGATGATTTTTATGAGTGTGCTTATATGTCTACTGAGATCACAGCAATGTTCAAAGTACTTCCAAGTGTTTGGGATGTTTATTGTCTTATTATGGTAAGCCCCCTCACCCCCAAAAAAGCCACAGAAGCAGGTGGAACTAGGCAAAGGAGTCCCTTTTTTTATCCCTCCTTGAGAACTGAGGAAACAGGTAGGGAGCAAGGTCATGACCATTGCTGGCCAGGAGCTAAAAGACAACACAGTGTACAAAGGAACCTAGGCTTTCTATCCACGCCCCCCCTCCCATGTGCTCTGTTCCTTTTGTTCTTCATTCACAGGATGGAAAGCCTTAGCATTCAGAAGCTGAAATAAGGAAATGTCTTTGGATTAATACACTTGATTGCTCATAAAAACGCTTTTGCTCTAAAGCGTACTATAACTTCTGAATTACACTACACAAATGGTGTGAGGCTTTCTTGTTATTGCAAAAGAGAAAAATTTACTGCTTTCATTTAAACAAACACTTTCTGAAGCGAAATTACAGTAGCTGACTGCGCTTATTATATTTGCCCTGAGAACTAATGTCTTAGGAAGTCCTGCTGGGCGGCTGAACAGGGTTTAGGGCAAAATATTTCTTGATTTAGGGACATGGAGCATAAAACATATTTGACCACAACAGCCCTGAACAGTTACATTTCTCTTAGATATAAGCGCTCGCCTGGATGTCTACATCACACACATCTTAATCAGTCAAGGCACTGGGTGTAGCTTCTCTGCTCCCTTGCTGCAGCTCGTCTATAAACACATCTGTGACAATCCCCCTGGACCAGCATAGGCATGCTACCACTTCCATCAAGTTCTCCCTTCAAACTGGTGTGGTTTCTGACTTGTTTTGGTTAACAGAATGTGACGTTAGTGATACTTTGCTGGCCCCATAACTTCATTTCACAAGCACCCAGAGCACTACCATTGCCCTCTAGGTTCCAACGGCCACTTCACAGTTTAGAGCTGGCACACTGCATGATCTGAGTCTCCATCACCAAGGCCCT
>CABHPH010138547.1:1589-45844 GCA_902168325.1 Peromyscus nudipes | reverse complement strand
GAGTGGCCTTAGTAATTTCAGCAATAGTGCTCAGAGAAGTTTGTTTATGCAATAGGTAGCTGTTCATACATAGTCTGATAACACATTGACGTTCTCAAAATACATGACTGTGAGAGCTCAACCATAAGTAGAAGAGCAATGTCAACCCCCTGCTTGCAAAGCTAAAGAAATATCAAGGAAAAGTGTTCAGAAGAATTACAGAATAGGGACAATTTCTGTGAAAGTGAAATGCTGTCATCTGGACATGACATGGACATTGACCTAATAAACTCATAGTGACTATGGTTACCTGAATAACACCCATAAAAGATCAGTCCAGTCAAAGTTCCAGGACAGATATAATACTGACTCACAAAGCCTACCCACAGCTAAGGAGCTTTGACATGGAGTAGCTGCTAGGGAAGGAAGAATCATTTTCCCTTGGGGTTGTGGCCACTGGTAGGTTTCCTATATTCCCATGGGTAATCTTATATCGGTGAGTTTATGAGCAGCACTAATGCGATTCAGTAGTTTATAAATGACAATTAATAATAATAATAATAAATGGATTTTAATTTGCATTGCCCTACAAAGAAGGACAATGTTACAACTAGATGTCATATGTTACCAAAAAAACCCTCCAGTTCCAGCAATTAGTTACTACTTTTTTAGTTGTTGACCAAAAGAGTCCCATCGTCTTCCATCCAAACATTACAGAACATTGCCAATGTTCTTGGTTACCCTCCAGCACTTAATGGTAAAATGTAGTTACTAAAGACACAACATACTTGAGTCATAGAACATACAGAAATTTACCTGGAACTCATCTTGAAGTTTCATCTTGAAGTTTCATCCCTACTGGTTAATTTTCATAGTGCCGAAAAGTTCTATGAATGCTACCAGAGGAGGAAAGTTATCACTTTTTATTGGATTTAATTGACAGTGTCAGGTATGGATTGCAACTCTTGGAGTAAGCCTTAAATCCAATTTTAAAAAAGTTACTAGTTACACCCATAATATTCATGACACTATTGTACCAATTGGCATATCTTGTCAGGCAGGTCATTATTGTAGCTTGCAGGATTCACACCTGCATAAAATTAGACAGGTCATTTTTTATACTTTTTTGTAAACATTGCCTTTGCTGTCTGTTGGATGGTCTAACTCTTCTTTCCAAATCTCAGGATTTTCTATGATTTTGATCTGCCCTGCTTTCTTCATTGCTCCCTCTCTGTCTCTTGGTACTGTTACAATGATCCATGAAAAATGCAGTTTGTTTGAAAATCAGTTGAAAGATCCCCAATCAATTGAAAATTTTCATAATTATGTTTAGTATTTAGATTCCTCCATGAACTAAAATACTGGCAAGTCATGCTACTTATAATGCAATGACTCAAGCCTTTTTAATAGGAATAGATTGCTAACAATCTAAATTTCAAAGCTTGTAGAAAGACATTCTCAGACCTAGTAATAAAAACACTGCAGTGAAAAAAAGAATCCTAGCCATGTGAAACGAAAACCATGTGAGGTTTGGGACACTTTTAACAAGCTCCCCAGGTTGATTCAAGGACAGGGTCAGTTTTGAGAACTACAATTTTATAGTCATTCTCCAGAAACCCTATCATGGTCTTCATAAATTTCCAAACTAAAGGATGCCTTTGAGGGACTGTTATAAAGAAAGCTATACACAGTGGGCCCTTGCTGATTTGTGGTTTAGAGTTGAACTAGTTAATCAACTCTCTTACATGTAGCTTAAAGATGCACCTTGTCTGCCAAGTGGTCTACAAGCAGTAAAACAGAAAAGAAAAGAAATGCCATATTGAGAAGTGCACCATCTGTATACACACTTTGTTCCCCATCACAGGTGTAGTTCATAGAAACAGCCGTTTTTCCATTTTTGGAGAGTTAACTCTCTTTCTATGTTGAACACTGATATAGATACAATGAAAATGAACATTGTGTATAGAAATAATTCACAAGAATAAAATGAATCTCGTAACAATATCAAGAGAGTGTGGAGAACGATTCAGAAAACAAAAGTGTTATTTGCATCTGAGACTAAAGTCAAGACAAAAATTGAATGTGATAAAGAAAAAAACTGCAAAATATATTTTATGCAATTAATGTAAAACTCATTCTAAAGTGTGCTTAGTCATCTTTAAAATATTTTTCTATTGAAGAATATAAAAATTATCTAAATTTTAACCATGATGATTAACTAGGAATTTCCAACTGTCATATCTCCAAAGAAACTTGAAATGAGATGACACTCTCGATGGACAAGAATGACTTTTTGGAGGTTCAAGAGTCAAGAAAAGAAGTTACAGTGAGTATTCTTGGCAAAACATGTAATAATAAGGGTGTGGGGTACAATTTCATTGTACTTGTAACAAACTTCACCAAAGGTGGCAAAACTCTGTGCCATCAGTGATACCACTCCTCTTCTATGCCATATTCAAGATTTCTCACAAAGGGGAAAACAAGTGTCATGAACACTAAGTTACCAACAACCATGCAGGGCACTACTACTCATAAGTTTCATTTCTCAATCAACAAAAATCACCAAGGCTGATATCATAATACCTGAATGGGGATTCTAAGAATAGTCAAGTGCATAGTAGCAGGAATTTTGATTTAGAACTCAACCTAATCAACAATCATCCTATTTCTCAAAGAGTGTCATGAGCTATTGGTATGTTTTTCCTCTGATCTATTTCCCCAATTACCCACAAGTAACACCAATACTCCCTGTGCCTCACTCTCTGCTTTGTGTGACCATTACCAATGTACATTTGCATGGAAGTTAAGGGAAAGCCAGACAATGAGAGAGACAGAGGTGGGAGAGAAGAAAAGGAGGCTAGAAGAAGAGAAGGAGGGAGAGAGAGAGATGGGAGGAATATGTGTGGATGTGGATGTATGTAACACACATGCCACAATACACATAAGGAAGTTAGAGAACAGAAGTTTTTTTTTCTGTCCTTCCACTGTGTGTGTCTCTCCCATGGAGCTCAGGTTATAAGGTTTGACAAAAAGCACCTTTACCCACTTAGGCATCTGACTTTCCCAAACTGAATTTTGTGGCACAATCTTGGGGTAAAAAATGAAAGACTCTTAGTCCTACCTTGATTTTGAAATACTGAGAGGGAGTAGACAATCCTAGGAATTCTCTCTTAGAAGAGAGAGGTACAGAGCAAGATAATCTACTGTGAGTGGTTTAACACAAACTCAAAACCTCTATGCAGGCTAATGAGTTTTTCTTGTTCGTTTGTCTCTTGTTGCTAGTTTTGTCTTTTTGATCTCTATAGTAGTAACTAAATATGAGAATATACTTTTTTTTCAGATGTGAAGACAATCATCAAAGACTTTAAGGAACATAAAAAACCCAACAATATAACTCTGTCAAATGAATGCAGTAATATTCTAGTTGTTGATTTCAAAGAACTAGAGGTTGAGAAATAACACAGAACAAGTGTTTTGAAGTGATTTAATGAGTTATAAGGGAAGGCAGACAAGACAACTCAAAATAATCAGGAAATCAATATATGGACAAATAGAAAGCCCAAGACAATAGATCATAAAATAGAAATAAATAGAACTAAGAGACAGAGAATATTGAAAAAGCAAGAAGAAAACTGTAGTACGAAACATTAATGGCAGACTTGATCAAATAGAATAATTTAAAAGAAGTGATTTGGAATTATCCAGTCATAGAAGAAAGAAATAAAAATAACAAAAAAAAAAAACAAAAACAGAAAACAACATAAGCATTCTATGTAATTTATGATACTCAATAAAGGAACTAACATGTGGAGCTGGAGAGAAGGCTCAACAATTAAGAGTGCTTTCTGTACTTGCACAAGGTCTGGGTTCAGTTTCCAATGCCCATACCAGGGCTTAAAACCACCTATACCTCGAGTTCAAGGGAATCCAACAACTTCTCCAGACTGCTTCAGGTTCCACGCATACATGTGATACATATATTTCATGCAGGCACTCATATACATATAAAATATTTTTTAAAGAAACAAATGTTTAGAATGTAGAATTATAAAAATGAAGAGAGAAAGAAAATGTATAAGAAAGCTTCTTTGAAATATTTTTTTAATGTACATTGGCATGAGGGTTTCAGATCTCCTGGAATTGGAATTACAGGCAGTTATGAGCTGCCATGTGGGTACTGGGAACTGAACCCAGGTCTTCTGAAGAGTAACCAGTGCTCTTAAACATTGAGCCATCTCTCCAGCTCTGAGAAAGCTTATTTTTATTATTATTTTTCATTAATTTTACACACTGACCACAGTTTCCCCTCCCTCCTCTTCTCCCATTCCATCCCCCCTACCTCCCATCTAGTCCCCAGCTCCCATCCATTCATCCACCATCTCCCTTCAGAAAAAGAAAGGCCTCCCATGGGAATCAACAAAGGGAGAAAGCGTCTTTAAAGACATACTGTTTAAAACTTCCTAATAGTGGGGACATACAGAAACACAGGGTTCTGGAGCCGCCACCATGACAAGCGAGATGTAAGGTAGGGTAAGCCACGAGCCACATGGCAACTTATAGACTAATAGAAATGGGTTAATTTAAGATGTAAAAACTAGATAACAAGAAGCCTGCTGTGGTCATACAGTTTGTAAGCAATATAAGTCTCTGTGTGTTTACTCAGTTGGGTCTGAGAGGTGTGGGACTGGTGGGTGAGAAAGATTTGTCCTGTCTGTGGGCCAGGCAGGACCAGAAAAACTCCAGCTACAAAACTGTCAAAATATAATAGCAAAAAACACACTGAAACCATGAAATAGATAAGAGATTTATCTTATACTAGAGAGCATATACAATTCTATCACTGAGTTTCCCATAAGGTTATGAGAGTCTATCTTATACATGTACAGAGTGCTGGGGAAAAGAAAACAAACTACTAGTATTCTTTGAGTCTGTTGTTTACCCTATATGCTTTTGTGTTACCATACTTGCTGGAGAAGGTCGGTCATTAGGGGGTCAACTTTGAGGTTCTCTAGCTGAGTCTCATTGCCTTTTTATATTTGTATTTTTGTCTGTGGATGGTATAATTAGCCAAATCATGCTCAAGTCACCATGCTATCTCTACTATGATGGACTACACCCACAAACTACATCAATATTCCATAAGGCTAATGAGGCCAGACAATGTATAACAATAGGATCATATTTCTTACAAGGTAGTCCAAAGAGACCACTGTAAGAAACTATGAACATGAAACCCAAATTAGACTTTGGAAATATGGAGGCCATGGCATGTATATTAAGAAAACTGTATATATGGAAGAGAGTAGCCCAAGAAAGAGGTAATATGTGCTACAGGTAGAAGAAATAGAGGGATAGGACTACTTAATGCCACTGGAGACAAATGATTCTACGATGCATGCCGGAAGGTGGAAATGGAGCTTCGAGCTTGATGTTTACCCTGCTATATTTTCAGTTTTGTTTTGGTGTAGTCTTCCCTTGACCCCATTCCTACTGTTTGGAGTGGGAATATTTGTTTGTGTGTGTGTGTGTGTGTGTGTGTGTGTGTGTGTGTGTGTGTGTGTAACTTTTTGTTTTAATTGCACAGAGACTGCAGTTAGGAGATTGGTTTAAGTCTGAGAAAGAAGAAAAAGATGCTTAGAGTTTGGCATTTTCACGTATCTTGGGACTTTTAGAGAGTATGGGGAGTTTTAGAATTGGAACAAATGTGGTTTACATCATGAAATGTCCATGAATGTATGGGGACTAAGAGGGTAATGTAATTTGAATGTTAAGTGTCTTCATATGCTCATGAGTTTGAACACTTCATCTCTTGATGTCGGTACTGTTTTAGAATACTGTGGACAGTTTTGGAAAGAGAGTCTTGCTGGAGGATCTGGACTACTAGAGGCTATCCCCTGCTCCTATTTCTGCTTTGCCTCTTCACTGTGGATACTGTGTGATCAGTCACCTCACCCTCAAGCTAATCTGCATCCACCAAAATGATAGACTTTTACCCATGAACTATAGAACAAAGCAAACATTTCTCCCCTTCAGTTGTGTCCTGTTAGATATTTATTTGGTAACAGCAATAAGAAAAGCTACTAATACAACAGCTAAACAGTAATAACTTACCTAGAAAAAAATGTCCTTCAGAAATAAAGGCTGTCACAAAAACAAAACAAAACAAAATATAAGGGAGTACATCACCACTGGGACTGCATTACAAAATATGCCAAGCCCTCTTCATGTTGAAATGATGAGACACTAATTAGTAACACAAAAACATATGAAAGTATAAACTTCCAAGTAAAGGTAATTATACAGTAAAATTCAGAATACTCTAATAATGTATCAGTAACTTTTAATTAAATGTAACTTATACTCTTGAAGTTAAAAGACAAAAGTATTAAAAATAACTGCATTACCCAAAACTTTTCGATGACATGAAATATAAAAAACATACATTAATAAAAACCATCAGACTTCAGCTAGTAAAATTCTAAACTTATTTTATATCATCAATATTCAAAGTTATTATCACTTTGAACGAGACCATTGGAGCCCAAAGGTGTTTCTCTCAAGGTTTATGGTGACTATACAGATAAAATTTCTATATCTTTGCAGCTAGGAGACAAACAAAAATATATTGGAAATTGAATTGAAACTCAAGTACTAAAGAAGAAAAATAATTCAAATCCCAACAATGACCATAAGAGAGAAGGAAAAGAAGAGGGAATTATAAATCAGTAATAACAAGTTAATTCTCCCCTTATCAATAATTAAATATAAATTGGCACAGCCATATTTTAATGGAATGGCAGAAGTCACAAAGCCAACACAGCTGTTTGACAAAGATCCAGCAAAGCTGAGCCACGTGATGGCTGCCATGCCACCTTTGGTTTTCATCTCCACCTGTTACATACTTGGGGCACTTTTAATATTTGTACAATTTGAGGACATTGGATTTATGGAAAATTCCTTATAAATCATTTATGCCTTCTCCAAGGAATGCTGCTTCTAAGCTTATTCGGGAAAGTCCTGAACATACTATTCTGCCCCCCCCCACTTTGAGGGAGATACCCTTATCTGCTTGAAGGTCTTCCTTATGACTTGGAGGTTGTGATACATAAAGAAGAAAGCAGAGGTCTCTTCATGAGGCTATGAGACATTCTTGAAACATTCGTCCCTATACTTACACTGGAACAAGATATTCAAAACAAAGTAAATTCAAAAAGGTCAACAAGATCCGGTGGGCTAGAGGAGTTGGCCACAGTTCAGATTACAAGGTTCTTCCTACTGTACACTCAGACAATTATGTGGCATACAACTCTGACCTACATAGAGACATATTGATAAGTAAAGTATGGAGTGGAAAGATGTTAAAAGTATGAGGTGTTAGGACCTCCCTCTCTTAGAAGTTAGCTCATGTAGAGCCACTATAATGTCATATGACAAAGGAACAACAGAATGCCAGGATTAGACATAGACCAATTCTATAAAGATATAAATGTGAACATTGATTGTATTATGCCAGAATTTGAATAATAACTGCAGCAGTTTTGGCCTGAGGATTTTTCCTGGGCACTCTGACCATTAAGAGTTAACACATTGCTTGGGACAGGCAAAATGCCCAGGGTGGTTGAAGATTTTTGTTTTGGTCTAATGTCCTTGAAGCAACCAAAATAACCAGCCTGAGCACAGGCTGTCATATGCCTCTAGATTCTCAAAAATTGGGTTATGGGTTTATGAGTAAGAATGATAAATCTGTTTATTAATGATGTCAAAACTTGGGGGAAAATGAATAGAAATGATAACTCTGTTCTGTCATAGTTTATTAATGATGACTAAAAGATGAGCAAAAGGAAGTGAAACACAAATCCAAAAACAAAAATGATATGGTCTTTGTTTTGGAACATCATGAATGTATCCCTGCTAACTAAATTCTGTATAAATAAAGAAACACTCTGGCTGCTAGTCAGTCAGGCTGCAAGATTCTCCTGACCAGCATGGCCTGGCTCAATTTCTTTTCCCACCAACTCCTTACACCCTCTGCAGGACCCATCTACTGCCGGGGAATGGCTCCCGGGAATAAATGGTAAATTTTTCTAATAAAAATACATGATGTTACTGGATGTATGGAAAAGAATAAAAAAATCAATTACATAATAATTACATCAAACTTACTTTAGGTTTAAGGACACATATAGGGTGAAAAGGAGGGAACAGAGGCAAAGATATCTAATGTAAGTGAAAAGAAAAAAAGCATGAGTTATTTATAGCCAGGAATGAAAAGAGTTCCTATTAAAAAATTTAGGAGACAGGAGAGATAGTGGAGTAGCTAATGGTGCTTGTTGTTCTTGCAGAGAACCTGGGTTCAATTCCCAGCACCAACATGATATCTCCTAAGTAACCATGACTCCATTTCCAAAGAACCTGACCTCATCTGATATCTGTAGAAATCATAGATGCATGGGGAACATACTAAGAAAAGACACACATAAAATAAAAAAAGAATAAATCTGATAAAAATTTATGAAAAGAAAAAATGTCACTATATCATGATAGAATAGTCAATTAATAAAGAGGATAGAATAGTCAATTAATAAAGAGCATATGAATATTACAAATATATTCATCCTACATCAGAGAAACTAAATGTACAACATTGATACAGAAGATCAAAATGAATAAATAGATAATATAATATTGTTAATGATAAGAATGTCCATATTTAACAGGAAAACATCACTTATTCATTCCAAAAATCAGTAAGAAAACATTAGAATCGAGCAATACTTTAAAAGAAAGGTGTTTAACAGTTATATGTAGAACATTCAACCCTACAACAAGAGAATAATCATTCATCTCTCTCGCATGTAGCATTCTATACTTTCTATGAAATGCAATATGACTAAAATCATATTAAGTAATACTCCAACCCAATATGAAACAAGGAATTAATACAGAAGTTGAAAGCTTCATAAGTCCATGAAAAGAGTATAATATACTTCTTAATGACTATTTTCTGTCAATGAAAAATATGCATATATATGTATATAGTTCAAGTTTTAAATAAAAGGAAATCATGATATTTATAACAGCATGGATGAACCTGGTGATCATTGCCACTACTCTAATCATTGCCTCTGAGTTTTATTTTAGGTACTTCATGTGTATAGAATGCTATAGAATGTTATAGGAACTAGATATTCCTTTCAGTCATAGCAAAATTTTCTAAATACATAACATTATTGTTAGGAAGTAAATCACAGAGATGTAGTAAAGCTACCCCATGTAACTGCTACTTTTATGGGAGTCTTCCATTGCTCCTTCTTCTTTGTCTCTACATTTCCCATTCTCTAGTGTCCACTCTTCAACCATCTTCCATAGCATTAAACATTTTACTTTTTATGTTTTGAAGTTAAATTTTTAGCTTCTATGATGACTAAGAACACTAGTTTTGAAGTAATTATAACACATTCTGGATCCATATTCATCCCCTCCTTCCTCTTTCCATCCTTTCCTTTTCTCTTTTCCTGCACATTTTATCTTTAATTTCTTTCTCTGCATTCTATTCTTTTATTACTATATCTATCATCTCCTTTATTTCTATTTTCCTTAATTTCATAATTTTCTGTTTCTTTCACTTACTCTTATCTCTCTCCTCTTTCTATTTCTTTCTTCTGACCATCTCTCTCTTCTATTGTTTGTTTTAATGCAGCTATTTTCTTCCCTTTCCTTCATTTTACTTTTCTTAATCATTTTTATTTTCTTTTTTTCTCATTTTCTACGTTTTCCCTTTCCTTAGTGTTAAGGAAATTCTAAAGCATATATATTTAAAACAAAACAATAAGTCTAAATAATTTGAATTTCTATGACTTGAAATCTTCACCACTCCTAACTCTAAATGCAGCTTTTCATATTTTTTCTTTAGAATTTAAAAAAAGAAAAGGAGAAACTGATTGACATTTACCTCTTCTTTTTTTCAATTTTTGCTATTGTTTTTCTACCATTAAAAAATATTAACCTTTTGGAAGACTTTTTTGAAACTTTGTGGTTTATCACTATCTGCATGATGACACTGTGTAACAAAATGTACAAATTTATTATTAGAATTGATATGGCTTCTCTATTTACTAGCAGTATAAAACAAACAAACACCTTCCTTTCAGCCTCAATTACTTCATTTGTAAAATGAATATTGATATCTACTGGAAAGATAGCCCTAATGCTCCTCAGTAGGATTGAACTATAAACAGGTTTCCTGAAAGTAGACCCTTAATCTTTGTTCTTTCAGTCATTCACTTAGAAAAATCTTATCTGTAAATGCCTATGTCTGACAGTTTGCCATATAAATCTTGCTAAAGGTGTCTTATTAGTTTCCTAACCAAATTTTTTTTCTAGGACCTAGGAATCATCCATTAGAAACATGCCACATTTTGTCCTCCAAATTTCAAAAGGAGAGTGAAAACCTACTTAACTCTAAGGGTCACCTTATTCCAAGTTACTAAAATAGCTTTTATCATAAATACACAATAATCTTCATGTCCCTTTTGATAGAGTCAAACAGAGATGGCCTATGACTCCAAAACTAATATCCTCTGGTTTTTTTGTGTGTGTTGTTGTTGATTTTCAGACAGTGTCTCATTATATAAACCTGCAGGGCTTAAAACCTTCTACTTGATACATAGACCTGGTTGGCCTCAAGTTTATGATGATCTTCCTGACTGTGCCTCTGTTCTGCCACACAGTTGTATGCTACCATGCGCATCAAATCCTTTTCAAATAGTTCATCTCTGTTCTTAAAAATCCTCTCATTGTTTGTTTCAGGATAATTGAGTTCAAAATGACCCATTTCCTGTCTTCTCTATTGAAATTGCATTGAATGAAGTTTTTTGTAATTGTTTAATGTGTTTTTCATTACAGTTTCTGCTTTGACACTACTTAACCCAGTTGTAGAGAAGGAAAATTGATATAATACAAGACCAAGAAAACAAATCAGCATTCAGTGAAGCATTTGGTCGGGATTAAGTACTCAGTAACTTCCAGTTATTGTTGATTTAATCTGTTTCTCATTGACTGACATTTTTGTTATTGCTGGAAATGTTTTCACTTTATTGCACTAAATTAAAATACTGGTGTTTTTACACTTTCAAAATTATACAAAGATTTCCATTCTTTTCTAGAATCATGGTATGTTTGAATTTTAAAATTTAGTTGAAATTTAGGAAGTAGATTTCAAATTTCCTATGTTCTCTTCTTAGAAGTGAATCCTACAAGGCTGTTGTTCTATAGATGAGTTGAGTAATAGAGACACACAATGTAGATTCAAATGCCTTTCCCAAATCTGCTTGAATTAGGTCAGACCAAGTTTTATTTGTTTCAAAGTAGTGGTATTGAAGGTACATTTTTCTTGTCTTAGCAAACCAAAAAAATATATTTTCTTGCAAAAAATAACACTAACCCACACAAACGTTTCAAAAGGGAAAAGACTCCAAAGAATTTGTGCTTAGCAATCTATCCAGGGATTCTGCTGAACATTCAATTTGATAACAAAGGGAAAATGGACTTAGAATAAGATTCATCTGACATTCCCAGATTTGACTTCTACACATAAATCTAGCTGCTTAAAAGTTGTAACAATTCTTCCATGTTCATTATGTCAATTATCATCTGCTTTTATACAAACTAGACTGTAACTGCATATGCTGAAGAAGAAACTTCCCTTGTTTAAACTCCACACTCACAACTGTCTTTATGGAAATTACTATTGAGAAGTAGTTTATCTCCTTTCTTCCAACACCAGGGCCAATGCCTTGACACAGCTCACAGGCCTTCCTCTAAATTGGGTCAGACATATTAATGCTGCTCTATTCCAGTAGCTTTCAAATTGGGAAACAATGCACAACCTCCTGGGGAGGTCTAAAAGATATAGACTTCCATACCAATTAAATCAAAATGTCTGCAGTAGAATCCAGGTATTAGGCGTTCATGAATCCTCCCAGATGAATATAATTTGTGTAGAAAACCAATAATCCATTTGATTGGAGACTTGATATGTCATACTTCTTAAATATTTTAAAAAGCTACCACACATACTTATTTAAATTTAAATTAACAAATAGCAGCCAATCATCAGTGAAAGAATTAAACCCCACCTTTAGAAGAATGAGAATGCTTCATAATCAGTCCACTGCATAAGAAGAAATAATTTGTCAAAGAAATTATTCTGGAGAGATATCAGAGAAAAGAATGCATTTATAACAGCCTTGATGTAGAAAAAAATGATTTTGACAAATGTAGAAATGGAGAAAAGATGTTTTTATTTAAGTGGCAAGGGTATAAGGAATGGTGGTAATACTGAGGTGCACACTGCTAGATAGGATTTTTATACTTATGTGTCCTTGGTGAATCTTATAAATTACTATATAAACCTTTAGTAGTTTCCTGGCAATGAGGACCCAGATATCTATATTTTTAGCAAGCACCCTGATGATTCTGCATTCTGACCTTTACCTAAAAGAAAATTGGATATTATATCAATGGGGAAGATATTATTGGAGTTCTCTTTACCATGCCTCCCATTTTCTTTCCTAGACACATAGTATTGGACACATAACCCCTCCATCAGTATTTGCTGCCCCCATGTGGAATGGCTTAAGAATTATCTTTTAGCTTCCTATTCAGTTTCTGTAAGTGACCCAGAAAGGTTAATTATATATGCAAATTTAGAGCCGGCAGACAAGCAAGGTCAGTAAAATCACCAAGTTAATTGAGATATCTCACTTCTGCCTTTTCATATTCCTGTAAAGATAAATTTATGTTTAGATACATTCAGGAAATGTGATTCAACTCCCTTCTGGGATCACCAATTCTTGTAGATTTTGAATGGCAGGCCAAGGACAATGTTCTTTTGGAATGAATTTGTTTGTGTTGAACAATAACTTTCTAGAAGTAGAGTTTTGGGAAGATTAATACTGCTGAAGCACTCAGGGTGATGGCTGGATGAAAGAAAAATGTAGATAAGGAATTATTTAGTCTATTGGACTCATTAAAACAAGTAGAATGGTAAACAGGGAAAGAAATAGATATGGTAGACTTGACAAAAATATTAGAAAGAATGCAGTGGCTTATTCATATAAGGAATGCTGGAGAAAAACAATTTTCTGTATTTCATGGTAAACCTTGTTTCCAAATCCTTTGACTAAAGCCCTTAACAGCTTGGCAAAAGTTTGCTTAACCTCAAAAGTCAGTTCTCTTGAGACAAAAGAACTTCCTCCATTCTAGCTTGTAACTCTCATGCCCAAAACTTAGCAATGTTTCTGGTTTTGTAAATAGAGATGAATATGGTTACTGAATCCTTTGCATAGGACAAATGGCAGGTCGTGGGTTGAGGCATAAAAGCATGCTCAGATGTTACTTTAGAAAACTCCAGGTTGCCTAAAACTGTGATGAGATTGTTTGAACCTTAGCCAGTAACAGTTGTTGAATTTGGATGCTTACAATGTGCTAAGTATAATCAAAGTTACTTGCATGTTAGTCCTCACACCAGTGTATGGATTTTTAAATTCTATTATCATTCCTCTTTTATACCAGGAGAATATGATGAGGTATATTGAAAATTTCAGAATTGACCATGGACATTAAGAAATAAGAAAGCTGATGCTGGAACAATGGCTCAGCAGTTTAGAGAACAGGGCTTGGTTTCCAGCACCAGCATTAAGCAGCTCACAACTGCTTTTAACCCCAGTTCTGAAGACTCTCATGTAGTATCTTGGCCTCTGATGTCAATAGGCATACACGTGGTACACATTCATATATATTAGCACTCACAAATAGTGTCATGTATTAAAATACATGGATCTTTGTTTGTTTGTTTGTTTGTTTGTTTGTATAAAGAAAGGAGAAAGCCAGGATTAAACCTCAACAGTTTGGCTCCACTGTCTTTCTAATAATACCTTGACAATATTGGAAGAAAATAATCCTTTATCTGGCATGACTGCGAGAGTGCTCCAAAACTTAAGTATAAAGCTATTCCTACACATGTCCCAAGTGGAGACTCAGAACCAAAGCATCTGTAATAACTCCCTTGGATAGAGCCAAAATAGTCAGTGGAAGGGAAAGATGGCAAACAGATAAAGATACTGAGCACTTGTGAGAGAAGAGCAACAGAAAGAAATAAGATAAAGTTTGTAATGCTGCTGAGGGTGCAGGAATGGATTCATTTTCTCCACTGATTAAAGAACTGAAAGCAGGAAATATGTATAACCTAAAAACTCAGAGTCCCTATGGTACCACCATATGAAACTGGGAAATTCTGGGGCCCATCATGGGGTTCTTAGTCTCATTAATAAAATAAATTAAGAGTGGACCCAAATGGAAGCTCAAGGATAATTAGAGGGTTTTATTTTTTTATTTTTAAGATTATAATTTGATTACATTTTTCCTTTCCCTTTCCTCCCTCTAAACCCTCCCACACACTCCTCCTTGTTTTCCTGCATATTCATGGCACTTTTTAAAAACTGTTATACCATACATATAACTATATGTACAAATGTAACCTGTTCAGTCCTTATAATGCTACCTGCAAATAGAAGAAAAGGGCAGGGAAGGTTTAGGTAAGTGTAATTCCTGCAGTTACTCCAGAGGGAAGAAATGGAAAAGAGATAGAAAAAAATGTCATTTAAAATAAGCTGGGATGGAGTTAAGCCACACAGCAGGGAGGAGTGGTTCAGAGAAAGACTAAAGGAAGTTGATATCACTGGGGAGTCTAAGAGTACATGGGGACTCTGGCCAGCATCCCAAAGAGAAAGGTAAGAGAGAAGAAAAATGAATAGTTATGCCTTTCTGCATGAGAAAAGAGGGCAGACTCTTGGGAGAGGGGGTGTTGTTTTCATAGAATTGTTTCCTGCTGTCCAGGGGGGCACAGTATCTCTAAGGGATCCTGTAAGAAAACTAAAACAATGGATAAATCTCATTAAGATTAGCTATAACATATGTAACCAGTCTTAAGAGTAATGGACAAGGCTTATCTCAAGTTCTGGCTAGAGGTGTAAGATGGTGTACTATCTCAGTTAGCCACCTTGGAATTGTCTTGAGCAGTTTATAATCGAAAGCTGATCTTTGAGTGGTGTTTGTCGGCTCAGTGGAATCATTATGAACCAGGTAGAATCGTTGTGTGGCCCCATCTTCCTTCTGGAGATGTTAGAGATCACTGTTAGGAAAATTTTATTATTCACTGTGGAATAGTTAAACTTTATTAATATCAAAAAAAGAGCCTCAAGGACCTAGGCCCTGGGACACAGTCAGTCCCAGGGCACCCCCACCCAACTCTGCCCCAGTTGCTGGCCAGCAGGGAAAACTCCTGCGTGCAGGATCCCCCACCAAAACCCCCCATTGGACCCTGCAATCTACAAGACCCATACCCTACCCCAATATCCATCCCAGTAACTTCCTGAGACATGGAATCTGCCAGCTCTGATTGGAACAACAGTTGCTGGCCAGCAGGGAAGACTCCTGCAGGCAGGCTCCCCCACCAAAACCCCCCATCAGACCCACCAATCTACAAGACCCATGCCTTGCCCCAAGACCCAACCCCCTATGACACCAGTGGCTTCCTGAGACACAGAACCTGCCAGCTGTCACTGGACCAAGAGAAACTTCCTGAGACATAGAATCTTCAAGCTCTGACTGGACCAAGAGCCCTGATAAGACAAAGAGTGGCTCCCTGAGCCACAGAACCAACCAGCTTAGATTGGACCAAGAGCAGCTCCCTGAGGTACAGAATTTGCCAGCTCCAATTAGACCAAGAGCTAAGTTTGAACCCAGAGTAGCCCCCTGAGACACAAACACAATAAGCATACAGGCTGGACCAATAGCAGCTTGCTCAGACACAGGTACCTCTTGCACCGATTAGAGGAAGAGATGGGTAGAGGACAGTGAAAAAATACGTACAACAATATAAAGAGCAATACAGCATCACCAGAAATTAGCCCTTCTACAACAGCAAGACCTGAACATCACAATGTAGACAAAGTAGAAGAAAGCGACCTTAAAAATAACTTCATGAAGATGCTAGAGGTCTTTAAAGGGGAAATGAAAAAGTCCCTTAAAGAAATTGAGGAAAAGACAAACAAAAAATTGGAAGAAATCAATAAATCCCTTGAAGAAAGCCAAGAAAACCATGAAAAAGCAATTAAACATGTGAAGCAAACAGTTAAAGACCTGAAAAGTGAAAAAGAAACAATTAAGAAGACACAAACAGAGGGAATGTGGAAATAAAAAAATCTGAGTAAACAAACAAGAAACACAGATGCAAGCATAAGCAACAAAATACAAGAGATGGAATAGAGAATCTCTGGTGTGGAGGATACAATAGAGAACATAGAGTCATCAGTCATAGAAAACACCAAAGCCGAAAAAGTCATAACACAAAATTTTCAGGAAATCTGAGACACCATGAAAGGAGAGAGGAAAAGGAATATAAACAGTTATATAAAGAAATAGTTTTAAAAAATAAAAAATAAAGTATTTAAAGAGACAGTAAAGGTAATATAAAAAAATAAGCCATGTAAAGATGGATATTACACAGAGAATCTGGATTATGTTGTTGCTGTGGGATGTTCTGTATGGCAAATGTGTTGCTCTGATTGGTCAATAAATAAAACACTAATTGGCCAGTGGCTAGGCAGGAAGTATAGGTGGGACTAACAGAGAGGAGAAAAGAAAGAACAGGAAGGCAGAAGGAGTCACTGCCAGCCACCACCAGGACAAGCAGCATGTAAAGATGCCGGTAAGCCACGAGCCACATGGCAAGGTATAGATTTATGGAAATGGAATAATTTAAGATATAAGGACAGTTAGCAAGAAGCCTGCCACGGCCATACAGTTTGTAAGCAATATAAGTCTCTGTGTTTACTTGGTTGGGTCTGAGCGGCTGTGGGACTGGCAGGTGAGAGAGATTTGTCCTGACTGTGGGCCAGGCAGGAAAACTCTAGCTACATGTTGTCTTTGGGATTTTTAATGGCAGAAAGACATTTGATTGTAAAAGCTACTTAGTTAAATCAATATATGTATTTTAAAAATATTGTGATTTCAAAATTTATGTCAAAGGATACTTTGCTTTGGAAAAGAGGCTATGCTTTTGTTTCCACAGAAAATGAAAACCTGTGCATTGCTACCAGGATAATATGGTTTGTCCAGCCAAGACCCCCAGAAAGGTCTCCAATAACACCATGGTCCAGATGATCCAACATCCAGAATGGTTTCAAGACTACTGGCTCAGACAATGAAACCTCACAGACTACTCCAGTCAGGACTTGACTGTAATTCTTGCTTGATAACTGTTTTGTTATATATAATTTTACTATGTTAAAGTTAAAAACTTTCCTTTTTTATTAAACGGAAAATGGGGAAATGCTGTGGAATAATGCTTTTGTACACTGGTTTAATAAACCACTGATTGGCCAATAGCCAGGCAGGAAGTATAAGAGGGATAAGCAGACAAGGAGAATTCTGGGAGAGGAAGGCTGAGTGAGCACATGACAGCCCATGTCCAAGGAGCACCATGTAATAGCACACAGGTAAAGCCACAGAAAACGTGGTGACATATAGATTAACAGAAATGGAATGAGTTTAAGTGTAAGAGTGAGTCAGTAGTAAGCCTGAGCTAATGGCAAAGCAGTTTTAATTAATATAAGCCTCTGTGTGTTTACTTGGGTCTGAGATGCTGCAGACCAGGCAGGACAAAGGAAAATTTCTGGCTACATAGAAGAATACCAACTCAAAGGCACAGAAAATATATTCAACAAAATCATGGAAGAAAACTTTCCCAACTTAAAGAAGGAAATACCTGTGAAGATACAAGAACCTTATAGAACAGCAAATAGACTAGACCCCCACCCAAAAAAGTCCCCCTGTCACAATAGAATTAAACCACTAAACATACAGATTAGAGAAAGAATATTAAGAACAGCAAATGAAAAAGGCCAAGTGACTTATAAAGTCACACCCATCAGAAAAACACCTGACTTCTCAATGGAGACTTTGAAGGCTAGAAGGTCCTTGACAGATGTAATGCAGACACTAAGAGACCATGGATGCCAACCTAGACTATTTATCCAGCAAAACTTTCAATCACAATAGATGGAGTGAGCAAGACATTCCAAGACAAAACCAGATTTAAACAATACCTATCCACAAATCCAGCATTACAGAAAGTACCAGAAGGAAAATTCCAACCAAATGAAGTCAGATATACTTACAAAAACACAAGCAACAGATAACTCCACAGCAGTAAATCCCAAAGAAGGGAAATACACACATACTACCACCCAAAGATAACAGGGATTAACAATCACTGGTCATTAATATCCATTAATATAAATGGTATCAATTCACCTATAAAAAGACACAGGCTATAGAATGAATATGAAATCAGGATCCATCCTTTTGCACATACAAGAAACAAACCTCATCCTCAAAGACAGACAATACCTCAGAGTAAAAGTCTGTGAAAAGGCTTTCCAATCAAAAGGACTTAAGAAGCAAGCTGGTGTAGCTATTCTAATATCAAACAAAATAGACTTCAAACTAAAAATCAATCAAAAGAGATCCAGAAGGACATTATATACCCATCACAGGAAAGATCCAGCAAGATGAAGTTTCAATTTTGAAGGTTTATGCCCCAAATACAAGGGTACCCAAATATGTAAAAGAAAGATTACTAAGTTTAAATCACACATTAAAACCCTCATATTAATAGTGGGAGATTTAAACACCTCACTCTCACCACTGGACTGATCTGCCAGACTAAAACTTAACAGAGAAATAAGGGACCTAACAGATGTTATGATTCAAATGTACTTAATTCTTAACAAAAGAGAATATACCTTCGTCTCAGGACCCCATGGGACCTTCTCTAAAATTGACCACATACTCAGTCACAAAGCAAATCTCAATAGATACAAAAAAAATTGGAATAACCTTCTGTATTCTTTCAGACCACCATGGTTTAAAGTTAGATTTCAACAACACCAAAAATTACAGAAAGCCTACAATCCCATGAAAACTGAATAGTGCTCAACTGAACCACCAATGGGTCAAGGAAGAAAAAAGAAAGAAATTAAAGACTTCCTAGAATTCAATGAAAATGAATTACTACCTACCCAAACTTATGGGACAATATGAAAGCAGTGTTAAGAGGAAAATTCATAGCACTAAATGCCTACATAAAGAAATTGGAGAAATTTCACACTAGTGATTTAACAGCACACCTGAAAGCTCTAGAACAAGAAGAAGTAAAGTCACCCAGGAGGAATAGACACTAGGAAATAATCAAATTGAGAGATGAAATCAATAAAATAGAAACAAAGAGAACAATACAAAGAGTTGGTTCTTTAAGAAAATCAACAAGATAGACAAGCCCTATTCAAACTAATCAAAAAGCAGAGAGAGCATCCAAATTAACAAAATCAGAAATGAAAAGGGGGTCATAACAATAGACAATGAGGAAATCCAGAGAATCATCAGGTCATACTTCAAACACATGTACTCCACAAAATTGGAAAATCTGAAAGAAATGGAAAATTTTCTAGATAGCTACCACATACAAAAGTTAAATCAAGACCAGATAAACAATTTAAATAGACCAATAACCCCTAAGGAAATAGAAATAATTGTTAAAGTCTCCCAACCAAAAAAGCCCAGGACCAGATGGTTTCAACACAGAATTCTACCAGATTTTTAAAGAAGAGCTAATATCAATACTCTTCAAATTGTTCCATACAATAGAAACAGAAGGAATGCTACCAAACTCCTTTTATGAGGCTACAGTTACTCTGATTCCCAAGCCACACAAAGATGTAATGAAGAAAGAGAATTACAGATCAAACTCTCCCATGAACATTGACGCAAAAATACTCAATAAAATATTTGCAAACTGAATTCCAGAACACATCAAAAAAATTATCCACCACAACCAAGTAGGCTTCATCCCGGAGATGCAAGGATGGTTCAACATAAGAAAATCTGTCAATTAACACCATATAAACAAACTTAAAAAAAAACACATGATTATTTCATTAAATGCTAAAAAGACCTTTGACAAAATTGAACACCCCCTCATGATAAAGATCTTGGAGAGATCAGGAACACAAGTAACATGCCTAAACATATTAAAGGCAATTTACAGCAAGCTGACAGCCAACAACAAATAAAATGGAAAGAAAGTCAAAGTGATTCCACTAAAATAAGGAACAAGACAATGCTGTCCACTCTCACCATATTTATTAAATATAGTACTTGAAGTTCTAGCTAGAGCAATAAGGCAACAAAAGGAGATAAAGGGGATACAAATTGGAAAGGAAGAAGTCAAACTTACACTGTTTGCAGATTATATGATAGTCTACATAAGTGACCACGAAAATTCTACCAGGGGACTCCTACAACTGATAAATACTTTTAGTAATGTGGCAGGATACAAGACAAACTCAAAAAAATCAGTAGCCCTCCTATATACAAATGATAAATAGGCTGAAAAAGAAATCAGAGAAATGTCACCCTTTACAATAACCACAAATAATATAAAATACCTTGGGGTAATTCTAACTAAGAAAGTGAAAGACCTGTATGACAAGAACTTTAAGTCTCTGAAAAAAGAAATTGGAGAAGATATCAGAAAATGGAAAGATCTCCCATGCTCATGGATAGGCAGGATTAATATAGTAAAAATGTCAATCTTACTAAAAGCAATCTACAGATTCAATGCAATCCCCATCAAAATTCCAACACAATTCTTCACAGACATGGAAAAAACAATATGCAACTTCATTTGGAAAAACAGAAAATCCAGGATACCTAAAAGAATCCTGTACAAAAAAAAGCTACCTCTGGAGGCATCACCATCCCTGATATCAAGCTCTACTGTAGAGCTACAGTAGTAAAAACAGCTTGGTATTGGCATAAAAACTGACATGTGGACCATTGGAATCAAATTGAAGATCCTGATATTAACCCACACACCTATGAACACCTAATTTTTGACAAAGAAGTCAAAACTGTACAATAAAAAAAGAAAGCATCTTCAACATATGGTGCTGGTATAACTGGACATCAACATGTAGAAGATTGCAAATAGATCCATATCTATCACCATGCACAAATCTCAAGTCCAAGTGGATCAAATACCTCAATAAAAAACCAGCTACACTGAACCTGATAGAAGAGAAAGGAGGAAATAGTCTTGAATGCATTGGCACAGGAGACCACTTCCTAAATATAGCACAAGTAGCACAGACACTGAGAGCAACAATTAATAAATGGGACCTCCTGAAACTGAGAAGCTTCTGTAAGGCAAAGGACACAGTAAATAAGACAAAATGACAGCCTACAGAATGGGAAAAGATCTTTACCAACCCTACATCTGAAAGAGGGCTCATCTCCAAAATATATAAAGAACTAGAGAAACTAGATACCAAAATAGTGAATAATCCAATTAAAAATGGGCTATAGAGTTAAACAGAGAATTCTCAAAGGAAGAATTTCAAACGGCCAAAAGACATTTAAGGAATTGCTCATCATTCTTAGTCATCAGGGAGATGCAAATCAAAACGACTCTGAGATACCATCTTACACCTATCAGAATGTCTAAGATCAAAAGCAGTGCATACAGCTTATGTTGGAGAGGATGTGGAGCAAGGGGAATACCCCTCCACTGTTGGTGGAAATGCAAACTGGTACAGTCACTTTGGAAATCAGTGTGGCAGTTTCTCAGAAAATTGAGAATCAATCTTCCTCAAGACCTAGCTATACCACTCTTGCACATATACCCAAGGAATGCTCAATCATACCACAGAGACACAGGCTCAACTATGTTCATAGCATCATTACTCATAATAGCCAGAACCTGGAAAAAGCCTAGATACCCCTCAACTGAAGAATGGATTAAGAAAATGTGGTACATATACACAATGGAGTACTACTTAGCAGAGAAAAAAATGACATCATGAAATTTGCAGGCAAATGGATGGAACTAGAAAATATCAACCCGAGAGAGGAAACTCAGACTCAGAAGGACAAGCATGGTATGTACCCACTCATAAGTAGATACTAGATATAAAGCAAAGGATAACCAGACAACAACCCATAACTCCAGAGAAGCTAGCTAATAAGGAAGACCCAAAGAGGGATGCATGGATCGCCCTGGGAAGAGGGAATAGATGAAATCTCCATGAATAAACTGGTGATGTTGGGTGGGCAATGAAGGGTAAGGGATAGGGGATGAGAAAATAAGGGAATGGGATGGTAGAGCTGGAACAGGGACAGAGTGGGAAAGCAATGAAATAGATACCATGACAGAGGGAGACATCATGGGGATAGTCAGACACCCAGTGCTAGGGAAGTTGCCAGGGATCCCCAAGCATGAACCCAGTTTGGACTACTAGAAATAGTAGATAGGTTGCCTGACCTGACCTGCCTTACCCATGTGATCAGATCAGTGAATAAATACCCTAACTGTCATCAGAGAGCTTTTCTCCAGTGACTGATAGAAGCAGATGCAGAGTTCCACAGCCAAACACCAGGTAGAGTTCCTGGAGTCCAGTCAAAGAGAGAGAAGAGAGATTCTATGAGCAAGTGCATCAAGATCATGATGGGGAAACCTGCAGAGATGACCAAACCAAACTAGTGGGAACTCATGAAAGTTGAATCAATGGCTGTGGAGCCTGTATGGGACTGGACTAGGCCCTCTGCATGGAGAAACAGTTGTATAGCTTGACCTGCTTGGGGAGCCCTCTGGCAGTAGGATCAGAATCCCTCCCTGGTGCATGAGCAGGCTCTTTGGAGTTCACTACTTGTGATGGGACACCTCATGCAGCCTTGAGGCAGGAGGAAGGGCCTGGACTTGCCTCTACTAGATGTGCCTCCCTGTGAGAGACCTTCCATTCTTGTGGGTGGGAATGGGGGATGGGTTGGGAGGGGGAGGTTGGGGGCGCAGGAAGAGGGAAGAGGAGGATCTTTGATTGTTATGTAAAATGAATGACAACATTTTCTTAATAAAAAATAAATAAATAATACAAAAACAAAAAAGTAAAAGAATAAAAAAAAAGAAAGTTTAATTTTTAGGATAGCATTATATCTCAAGAATGGTTTCAAAGAGTCAAGAATAAGTATGGGGAGAAATAGGATTTTAATAATAATCCCTAGATTTTTGGTTACCTTGTGTCCTACACCAGGTGGCTCTTCTGATATGAGACAGAACTTTTAATTTTTTTCTTTTAACAACACGCTTTGATTTAGAGAAGGAGAGAGCCATGCTCCAACTCCAAAGCCAACTTTGATATTTAATTGAGTCAGGACTACAGCTTTTCTGAGAAATAAAGAGATACAGATGCTTAGGTAATGGGATTTTATCCTGTATAGAATATTGGTATCATTAGGTCCTATTTTTCTTTGCTTGTAAATTTTTTTCTGAATAGCCTTCTCTTCTGCCTTAGACATCTAGCTGTCTGAAGCCTTTTGACTTCTTGAAGATGAATATTTCTATTTTCCTGTAAAAACAAAAACAAAACCCTGCCCTGACCCTTGTTTGGTGAGTTTTCCTTACAACTTGTAGAATTGTCATATTGATGGATGAGCTATTATTTCTCTTTATCAAGAGATTTCTCCTGTTTGGAGCGAACCTATTAATTTTGATGGTATCCATAGCTTTTCTTTTCCTTAGGAAACAAACATAAAACCCTTTCACCAACGTGACACACATCCTAGCTTCTATTCTAAGGTCAACATATCTTTAAAGTACACAGGTTGATTTGACTCAGTTTTTCTATTGTCCAATATCTCTCCACAGTTGCTGTTCCTTTCTCATTAAGAAAATTCAAGGTTAATAAAGCATTATGCAATCTTTCTTTGAGGGTTTTTGTTCCCCCTTTCTGTTTATTCAGCATTTCTTTTAATGTATGATTAGATCTTTCAACAACCCCTTGTTCTGTAGGATTGTGTGGTGTACTATAATATGCTTTATATTGTGTTAAAACTGTTTCAATTTATTGGAGACATATGCTAGAACATTGTCAATATTAATTTGTACAGGTATACGCATTATGGCCATGACTTCAAATAGTTGTATAATTACAGAATCAGCCTTTTCTAAACACAAAGCAGTTGTCCATTAAAATTCTGAAAACTTATGGTGTATATATTTTAATTTTCCAAATTTTGCAAAATGAAACATATCCATTTGCCAAATTTCATTTCTATGTATACCTTTAAGATTGCTTCCTACCATCAATGGAGCTTGGTTATAGAAGGAAAAAGTAGGACTTTTTTTTTTCAATTTCCTTGGCTTGTTGCCAAGTGAATCCTTTTATAAACCCTTGCTATTGACATAGTGTTTTTTATGAAACTCTGAGGCCTCCAGCTCATTTCCTATTAATAATTGATCAACTTCAGCATTACCTTGTGCTAGAGGACCAGGCAGATCCATATGATTCCTATCCCTGATTATTTCTTGTAATTGTATAAATAGCGAAGTTAACTCGGTTTTATCAGGAATAAATTCAGCAGTTTCAATATGTAAAACAACTCTTTGTGCATATTTAGAGTCAGTAACTATATTGAGAGGTTCTATAAGGTCCATTAGTACCATAAGAATGGCATATAATTCTGACTTTTGTACATAATTGTAAGGTCTTTGAACCATTTTACTTAAATCTCTTGATTTATATCCTGCCTTTCCTGATTTATTTGTATCCATATAGAATGACGACTCCTCTTCCACCAGGTTTGTTTTGTTTTCTAATGGTTATGGATAATTGTCATCTGTTAGGGGTTGGTTGTAAGTTAATAGCATTGGGGTGGATCAATAAAGTTAGAACTCAGGAATCTCTTTGGAGAAAAAGAGGGAACAGATAGGATAGGATAATAAGGTAGATTATGGTATCTATAAACTAATTTAGCAAACTATCAGCATTAGATAATTTGCATTGGCATAGACTCTTATAGATTGATACAAATGTAAAATTATGTTTATATTCCTGTTTTAAATAATTTGTATATTGATACCAATTCAAAACTATATTTTTCATATTGTATAGATGCTCCTCCTGTTTAAAATATTTTTGTACATTGATACAAATGTAAAGTTATATTTGCCATGCTGTAAGTTTGTTCTACCTCTGTTTAGGATATTTTGCATATTGATGCATATTAAGGCTATTGCTATCATATTACACTATACGTTTCTACCTCTGATTGAGATGTTTTGTATATTGTCACAAATTCGAGGTCATTATTTTTATACTGTGCATCTGTTTACAGATTGTGTGCCCTAATAAACTTGCCTTAGAATCAGAGGAGAGAGCCAGTCACTGGATTAGACCTAGAGGTCAGGCAGTGTTGGCACACACCCTTAATCTTATCACTTGAGAGGTAGAGATTCATTTGGATCTCTGAGAGCTCAAGGCCACACTGGAAACAGAGCCAGGCAGTGGTGGCACACACCTTTAATATCAGTACTGGGAGGCACACATACCTTTACTCCCAGGAAGTGATGTCTGGGCAGAGAATGGTACATAAGGCCTGAGGAAACAGGAACTCACACACTTCAGGCTGAGGATTTCATAGAGGTAAGAACTAGTGGCTGGATGCTCTGCTTCTCTGATCTCTTAGCTTTCACCCTGATATCTGGCTCTGGGTTTTTTTATTAAAAGACCATCTAATATTCAAACAACAGATTGTTTATTTTTATAAAGTGAAGCCTTAGACTTTAGGCTATTTATGTTGATAATAATTATAGGTTAATAGTCTCCCATGCTTGTCATACTTATAGTTATGCTAGTTAGGTTTTCTAGATATATAGAAATATATGTCAGATGGATAGGTTATCTTCAAATACTTCATAGACCTAGAGAATATAGCATTTAAATGTTTTAAGAACAGAACTCTGTCAACGTGAGACATGATTGCTCCTGGCTGCACAGATCTAGTCCTGAGAGGATGTTGGGCATCAGAGACACTCCATATGGAATTTGTCCTCTTCTTGGCAAGTATGGTCTTTTGGGCATAGAACTGTCCTTACCTCGACTACTAAAAGTAAGCATGCTGTCCGTTCTGGACAAGCAGGACACAAGGCAAAATGACTGCTGAATCTTACCAAGACAGGTAGGATAGTCTTTCAAAATTTTTCCTGCTTCTGAAAATGGTCTGTCAGATATTCTACACCTGCAAACAAACATGGATGCCCCAACATTGCAGCTAAACCTTGGGCAACTGTCCAGGTAGCCAACTCTTTCTGTCATTCCTTGTATTTTTTGGAAGATGCTTGCTTGTAATTCCTGCTTACTCAGGTAATACTATTTTCCTTCTCAGGTCCTTGATGAGTTTGAAGACTAGATGGTTACAGTTGCAATTCTCTCATGTCTTAGCTAAGAACATATTAGGTGCTAGATTTAGATTCTTCAGGATGGAACAGCTATCAGAGTAATCTCTGTATTTTGCCATTTACCTGTATTCTGGACATATAGTATATGTTTCTTACTTGGTGTTTTTCTGGTTGATGGTGGTTCCATTTTTGTTTATGTTATTACCCTTTCTTTCTCCTGGAAATTACTTGATAATCGTTCTCATTGTATATAGTTTTGTATTAGGTTTAGAACCTTCTTATTTAGACAAAAAGGGGAAGTGAAGTGGGAATTAGCTCCACCAATTAGCTTTGAGGTATAAGCCTTTGCATGTAGCTTCTGATTAATGTACATGATCACTTAAAAGGAGGGGGGGTGTTGTGTCCCTTCTTCTTAGGGTGGATTCAGATGATGGCTAGATTCATTAGCTCCTGGGCAGAATGGACAGCAGCTGTTCACTTGGTTCTGTATTCGTGAGTGTATCTTCCTCTTTATTACCTTAATAAATCCTTGTTAACCCATTAAACAGACTCTCAAGGATTTTGCTTAACAGCAGACCCAGCCAAAACTCATGGAACTATGCTGGGAAGGGTGCTGGTGGAAAGTTCTGAGAAAGAAATGTACATTATCTTAAGTGAATCCCTCTTCCTAGGAGTGATCCATTAACCAGGCCCTTTACCTCCCCAAGTGGATTAACTCTTAAGACAATGTCATGACTCCACCTAGAGACTGATTCCATTCTACTCAATCTTTAGCAGTAAGAAGACGTCTTAGGGAGTAAAAGAATAACTAATGTAAGACACAAATTTTCTGTACCAACCACTGATTCCATAAAACACTTGATTGGTAAGAATTGCTTCTGGTATTGAACAATTTTTTGGCAGTTCAGTTTTTTAATTAAACCAGTACTAGTGATAAATCTTCACAGTATACAAAAAGATTATTCCAAACATTTTCCCCCTTTATCTAGATAAAAAGGAAAGGTTTTAACTCTAACATAAGAAAACTGTAAACCACAAGAACAATTATCAGGTAAGAATTAAATTTACAATGTCCAGTCTATTTGTATTTGGCATATTTGGAGAAAATATTATTTATTCTATCTTGATGAATGCAAAACTCTGTACCCAATTTACCTTCTATTATAACTAAGGAAAACTGTAACTATGACTATCTAGTGTTCAAATCTATCAAAGACAACAGAAGAATATATTATTTTTACATTGCTATTGAGCCACTTCTTAACATCTGACTAGCAATTAAAGGGCTAGGAATAACAGGGCAAATGCTTCTGCTATGTGAATTAATGACTTGAATTTAGTGGTGGAAATTATCAGTTAATTACAATATCTTACAGTAAAGAATTAAGAGCAGACTATAGCTTGAAGTTTGCTAACATGACATTTCCTCTTATATGCCACACCTAAGAATCTATTTTAAGAAAGACAATTGCCACAGGCTGTTGGTAGGATATAATTGAATACTTTTAGAACTTCTTGGGAATTTGAAATACTTATAAACATATACAAGTATAGTCCTCACCCCTTATCAAAGAATATTTTTTGTCCAAGAGTTGGAGACTATTACAGAGATCCAAAACTAGTCAAAGTTCAGAAAATAAATGATCTTGGAGTGAACACCACCAATTGATCCATGTGTGACACACCCTCTAAACATCTAAGGCTCAGAGAAAATAATAGAAGAGGGGACAGAAAGATTGTTAGAGCCAGACCCAGGACATCTGCTTCTAGACAGTGTCTACTGGACATGATGGGGGAAATTCACCCATGATATCTCAACAATATGCTTACCTGAAAGGGTCAATTTTTAAAAAGAAATTTTCACTTAGTTCGAAAAATACATTGGATATCTCTAAATGATTTAACTAGCACACCTGTCCCAACTTCTTAATGATTGATTCCACTGGTCTAGTGACTACTAAAAGTAACATTTAGAATTATTCTAGATTTTCATTTTCCTTTATACTATATAAATATGTATGTTAGGTATTTTAAAGAATTAAATATGTGGGCACCCAAATTACCTTCTCCTTTAATTTTCCTCACCATCAAATTCTTCCTCCAAAGTAAAATGATTACTAGCAAGCATGGCATTAGGTGTCTTCTTCCTGTTGTTAGCCATATTACATCCTCACTCTCATTTTTCCCTCTTGTTTATCATAAGGAAGCTTTGGTATCATTGACTTCATGTATAAATGAGTTAATTGTAAAATGATTCATTCTCTGATAATTAAATTTCTGATGAATCTCATCTTTCCTGGAAAGCATAGCTATTTGTATTTTAATGGAGGTTTTTATAGATATCAATACAGTACAAATCATTGTTACTTAAGGTTAATGATAATAATTGCTAAAAATCACAGGGGTTAATTCTATATGACAATACCTAGCGCTAAAACTTCTTTAGTCCTTGAAAACAGCAAAAAATACATACACATGTATGTATATACATAGCCTATTTCCACTGAGGTAAAAGTAAGTTACATCATTTCTCAAGGTCAAATAGCTACTAAAGGCCAGGAATAGAAATTCAACCCAGGAAATTAGGCTTTGGAATCTACACTGTTAACCTTTATAGCATAGAACCCTTTATATGAAGGGACATTGAAAAAAGACTTGGAAATTCTGGTGAGACACAAATTAGGATTTTGCTTTTGCCCTTTCATAGATACCATGTTTGGGTTTTGTTTTTGGTTTTTCCCCTCTTAAACATATGTATTTCTCACAATGCAGCATGGTTGGGCTTTCCACTAGACCTGACCTCTGCTATTATCTATACATAATTCTGAGTTTTCTGAACATTATGATGTGACCTGATGCTGAGTATCTAGGAGGGCATCACTTAGCTTCTTAGTTCTTTAATGAACCTATACTTTTTCTTTCTTTTGCTAAGCTGTTGGAAGTCATATGACTCCATAGGGCTCCAAGTTAAAATTCTGTTTTACATATTCATTAGAATGCAATAAATTGTGTAAGTACTAAAATTTAAATGCTATGAAGACAAGGTCACCTTTCCAGACATTTTTCAGTTCTATCTCTATATTAAATGTGTGACAGACATGAATGTCCCTATAGTGTGATACTTACAGTCAATAGAGCTATAATAAAACTCTTTTGTGCCTTAACTAAATCTAAGAACAGCAAGGAGTAAGCCAATAACAATGGTAAAATTAGTCAATATTCCTTTTGTTGTTGATCATGCTTAAAAATGCATTGTTATAGCTCAAAGTGAACATGCATTAAGAAAAATTCACTTCAAAAAAATATTAAAACTAGAGTTCTTAGATTACAAGGCTGTTTCCAAACTCTGCTTTCTGAGGAAAAATATGAAAACAAATCACAACATGGTAATATTGAGCATTCACGTTTAAAAGTACTTCCAGTATATATTTTGGATGCTGCCTAAATTGTTCTTAATTTTCTACATTCATCATCTTCTTACACTGAGCCCATCTTAAAATTGTCAAATAGTCACTTTGTGTGAAGGATACAGAAAACTTTATAGGTTTTGCTTATAAGACACCCAGGCTTCTCCCCCTATCCTCCTTCCAAAATGTTCTTTTATTGACATTACAATTGTTATGCAGCAGGTTCTGCTGACCTCTGCTTAACTGTTATCAGGACAAATTTGATAGATTAAGCTCATCCACTAAGGTGTTATCAGAGATAATGAGATCTTAATATCTTAACATTCCTAGAATAAATGGATTTTTAAAAAATACTGTGTTCTATCAAAGATTTCTCTAATAGAAGAGTTACTATAAAACTCTGTTTGGCAAATAAAGCCTTTAAAGTGTATAATAAATTAACCACCTAGGAAACACATAAAGGTAGGTCTTTCATTAAAATGGAATATAGTAGTAGCAGAGAAGTTTTTTTATGTTTTCAAGAAGGATTGGCAGATGAGTTGCTACATTCCTTTTAAATAAACACCCACACCAGGGTGTAAATATTCTCTCTCTCTCTCTCTCTCTCTCTCTCTCTCTCTCTCTCTCTCTCTGTGTGTGTGTTTGTGTGTTTAATACACTGTTAATGAAAAATGTCAGGGAAGCTTGCGACTTTCTCTTGCTGTAAGTCATATTTTTTGTCAAAGTACTTGCAGATTTCTTTCTTTACCCTTGAAGTTCAATCATTTTATGAGACTATATTCTTAGTCCTAAGCACTATATAAGAAATTGTCCATGTACCATTCTTGATCTGGGATGTGAATATTTGTGTCATTTCAGGAAATTTTTATTTTATTTTATTTTATTTTGGTCATGCATCTTGTTCCACCTTTCAAAGATATAAACCATTACTTTTTAGTGCCCTACGAACTTTTCATGACTCAAGTTGTGGTTATGCTGCCCAATGGCTTTATCCAAGTTCCACAACCTCTATGAGCCAATTGGAAAATGTGATTAATAATAGTATCTACTTTGTTGCCATGTTATAAGGCTTTAAAGACATAATTTTGAAGCATTTCATTACATCCATATAAGCAAGTATTATTGCAGTCATCAGGCACAAATTTGTGATATTTATATATTTATTGCATTTGCCAAGGTAAAATAGAAATCTTTTGTTGTGGAAAATGTCTCAGACATCACCCTATCAATTTTTTTTGCAATATCACAATAAGTAGAATAATAAACAATAAAGCTATATTTTCAAACTATTTGATTTGTCTTTATTTAAATAAACTTTCTTTTTAAATCCTCTTTCTTAACATTACTTCCCCCATCCCTCTCCTTCTTGTTTTGTGAATTCTTTGAAAGCGCTGGGATTAAACACTTAAAAGGAGATGTAAATGTCCTAATACACAGAGACAGTGGACATTGTTAGTCACATCTAGTCACATGAGGCTAAGGTGAGGTGACAGTAACTGAATCTTGAAAAAGAAAATAATGTTAATGAACCCCAGAGCACAGATGCATAATTTAGATGGTATTTCCAACTCAGACTCAAATTAATCTAGATAGCTGGAGTACTGTGTAGTCCTAACAGAATCAGGATTTGTGGGTTTTGTTTTCTTCTTTCAACAAATTCTGAAATAATTTCCTCCATAGTTGCATAGTTTCAAAATCTGGTGTTTGGTGAAGAATATCTTCTGGAGCTTAAATTAAGTCATTGTTAGAAAGGTTGGCAGCAGCCTGGTAAAAACTTAACTATGGGAAAATACGCATAGTGATTGTATAAGGAAGTCTATGACAGAGTCACTTACAAATGAATTTTTGAGGAAAGGATTCAACATACAATACATGGAGAGAAATAAAGACCGGTTTCAATAACTAGAAGCAATATATTTTTTTACTTTATTACTTCCATAAGCTTCCAGTTTTTATAACTATTGTCATTCTTCCCTCTTCCCTTTGCCCATGTGTTTACTTCTGGAGTTATTTGGGATTGAAGTAAAGATTTCTCTGAGGAAAAGTTTCATTTTGCCTCTGCTGATCAAATTTCTCAAATTAATTTCTAATAATTGACGACAGACACAGACACACACACACACACAGAGAGAGAGAGAGAGAGAGAGAGAGAGAGAGAGAGAGAGAGGAGACTAAGATCCATGAGAACATGAAACCAATCTATTATATTCACCCCTATATTCTTAAAATAAATTATGGTGCCTGAATTTAGTAGAAGTTTGATCACAGTTTCTATAAACCAAAGCCAAATAAAATGGCATCATTGGGATAATAATCCATGGAGCAGAAATGAGGATCACAGTTTATAAAAGAAGGAGTTAGAGAGAACCGGAACAAAGACAGTTCACGTAAAAGAGGTCACTCTGACGGGTTGCTTGCTGCTACTGAAACTTGTGGGAACTTAGAAAGTGCTGCTCACTGGGTTCCACTCAGCCTATGAAAGAACAAAGCATTCATTCACTGAATTTAATTTCTAATAAGCTTAGCATATGGAGCATTAGCTTTCCTGTACTAGCAACTAGCATTTATGTAAGCAATGAGCAGTTTCCCATCATGGCTTTTGCTGCTGTTTCAGAGATGCCCTGGGGCAAGACACAAGAGGCATTCAGAATGGGGTTAAGGTAAGTTGTTGTCAGGTCTCACATGCAACAAGCAGGTCAATGTCATTTTGGAACTGGCTGCTGCAAATATGCCTGAAATGAGAGGTCAGGATGAGAGATTTTAAGTGGAACATGTTCCATGCAAACAGCAAATAAATACCTATAAATATTCCTTGAATAGTCTGTTTGGAAAGCAATAATAATTTCTTCAGAAGAATACTTTGGCTATCATTCAATTTCTGAATTCTGTAGCTATTTCTAAATCACTCACAATTTACTCTGGTTTTTGATATAAGCAAAGCCTCAAAAAATGAACTACAAGATGATAATTAAACATATAATAGGAGAGGACAAAATTATGAAAACAAACTAAATAGACAGATACAAATTTTAAGTCAATGAGGACTTTACTTTCTATATAAATTGGTTCATTTTTAGATGCTTATTTGAAGCTGTATTATATCTGGAAATATTTGTTTACTAATAACGTTAAGTTAGCTCTCAAAAATGGTATTTAGACACTCCAGAGTACTTGAAAAATAAAGTTAGATCTACAAATATTCAAAATCAAATCCACAAAACATAGCTTAATTCTTATGTTTCCTGTTTAGAAATGTCCATAGAAGCTTTATACCTATAATGGCAGACATTGCCAAAAAGAATAGATAGTCCAACATCATGATGGCTAATAAAGAAGCTGAGCATAACCATTGCTACTAGATGTCATTGTCAGAATTGATGTGTTCTGGAATTCATTTATTCATTAGAGTCAAAGCCTGATGAGTCATAATCAAGGAGTTTTGCTCATTTAACTTAGTCTGTTGACACGAACATGATTTTTAAATGTTGATGCCAAAATAGCTCCTAGAGCACAGAGCTACTTTTCTTTTCATTTTCCTTCTCAAGATGCCCTTTAAGTAGCATTCAAGAAATGAGAGAGGAGCATCTCATTTGGCTGAGTTCCAATATGTCATGTTATACTTCAAGGAAAACAAAATGTACATGTGGACTGTGACTACTCTCACAGTAGAACTTACTCATGAATTAGTCAATTAGCTGAAGACCAACTTCCATTATAAGCTTCGCACTGACAATACAAGCCCCAGGGATATGGCAGAAAATATACCCATGAGTGCTACTGAGCCTGAGATTTCATTGACAGCTTGACTACCTGGTTGGATCCATAAACAAATGTGTATTTCTTTGTCATGCCAGCACTAAAATCGATTATGGCATAGAGTGCTTTTGTGTTCAAGTATTTTAAGTATACATAATTATATATGGAAAGTAATTTCTTTGATGCCACTGTGATTTACTCCCCATATTATTAGAAGAAATCTGCAAGACAGCATTTTGCTTCTCATCATTCTATTTAAGAAAGGAAAATAATAAAAAATAATTCACATGGTTGCATCTGAAGAAAAAATAAAAGGAAAAGATAGTTGAGTGTTTAGGTTATACAACAGTCAATTCAGAAAATAGGTAGGGAGAGGTAGCACATATATAGAACACATATATATTGTCTCTTAACATATAAGATATATTGCATTGACATCTAGATTGATTCCATTTAATAGTTACTATGAATACTGCAGCACTGAACATGGATAAGCAAGTATGTCTATAGCAGGACATTGACTTGTTTGGATATATGCCAAGGAGTAGTATATCTGAGTCATATGGACAATTAAAATGTCAGGGAAGGGGGAGGGTAAAATAGAGGAAAGAAAAATATAAATAATGCTAATGCTGCTTGAAAATGCTATAGGAAAGTACACTATCAGCTTACAGAAGAGTACATGCACACACACACACACACACACACACACACACACAAGCAGGCATACACGGACACACATGTACACAATGGAGTTATACCACACAGGGTGAGAGCCATAGACTATATAACAAGAACCCCATTACCAGGTAAAGGAAACTCCCCTACACATTGTTGGTTATCAGAGTCCAAGAGAGTCCCAAAACAATACAGCCTATTGCCATTTCACTTGGTTTCTTCTCAGAACTTGAAGGTAAGACCTGTTACTAAAGGCAGCATATTGCTTCGGGATAATGCTCTTGTACACTGGTTTAATAAAATGTTGATGGGCCAGTAGCCAGGCAGGAAGTAGAGGCGGGGTGAGCAGACTAAGAGAATGCTGAGAAGAGGAAGGGCAGAGTCAGGAGTTGCCAGCCAGACACAGAGGCAGTAAGATGACAAGACAAAACAGAAAAAATGCCACGCCATGTAGCTAAACATAGATAATAATTATGGGTTAATTTAAGTGTAAGAGCTAGTCAATAATAAGCCTGAGATAATGGCAGAGAAGTTATAATTTGTATGAGCTGCTGAGTGATTATTTTATAAGTGGCTGTGGACTGTGGGGCCAGGCAGGACTGGAGAAAACCTTCTGGCTACACCATATCAAACACAGGGCTTGCAAGAATCAAGCTGGAACTAACCTAGAAGAATCAGTGAGGATTAGCTCTCATAATATTGGAGGATGCTATTCAAGCTGCCAAAGAAGAAAAGCAATCAATACTCTTACCTAGCTATAAAACCTAGTACCACAACCATGTCTTGCCTGGTAAAATATCGCCAATGGTGCAAAAGTGGTGCTATTATCTTAGATATAAACAAAATTTGTCTTACTAGCTTTAAAGCCTCCTCAACAGGAGTAAATTCATGTCTGGTACTGTAAACCTGGCCAAGTACCCATGGCTGCAAAGGTTATAGATACTAGAGGAGAGTCTACTACAGCCACTTTGCAAAGGCAATGTATTTTCTAACTGTATTCTAATTATTTATCCATATATCCAAAGATACCAGTAGTTC
Source organism: Peromyscus nudipes (assembly GCA_902168325.1). Taxonomy (NCBI): domain Eukaryota; kingdom Metazoa; phylum Chordata; class Mammalia; order Rodentia; family Cricetidae; genus Peromyscus; species Peromyscus nudipes. The sequence continues at coordinate 10,630 of CABHPH010138547.1, read as the reverse complement.
TTAACCTTCAGAGTTTTTTGTTGTTGGTGTATTTTTTGTTGTTGTTGTTGTTGTTGTTGTTGTTGTTGTTGTCCCCCACCCTTACTTTTACTGCAAATGGAGATTTTGCATAACCTATCTAAAGGCAAAGAATAAATCACCATGGAGTGCCCAAACCATTATTGGTATATGTACAATTTAATTTCTACACCTAAGGCTCATGAAAAATAATGCAAGAGGGTCCTGAAAGATTGTAAGAGCCAAGATTGTAAGATTGTTCTGAGAGAGTATCTTCTATATGCTACAGGGTAGCTGCATCCATGAAATCTCAACAATAGGATTGCTTAAATAAGACTGGCACAATAACTTAACTTGACATGCTGGTGTAAAGCTGGGAAATCTTACAAGGCCCTACTTTTTCCTATAGGAAGAACTATAGGCAATCAATGACTGATCAAAAAAAATGAAGAATCAGTCTTTTACATGGACAAATCTGCTGATACATTTTCCAATTCCAACTGGTCAGTACTAAATATATGTTCTTATGAGTAACACTAAGTAGACTCAATAGGCCGTATATATGCAACTGTGTATGTATATGGAACAATAAAGAGTGGCCACAAAATTTAGAGGGGGTGAAAGAGAAATGGCAGGAGTTGAAGGAGGAAAATAGCAAAAATTATGCAATTACAATGTTTATATATAAAATCTCATATATGTATGACTGTATATATAAATATAATGTAATTATATGAGGTAAAAATAATCTCAAATACAGGATTTAAATAAAATAAAAGGCTTATAACCTACTATTTTTATCTACCTGAGAAGTAATCACAGGGTGTGGGAGATGAAGATGATGAGCTTAGAGTGCTGTGTGTAATCCTCAGGCCCATGAAAAATCCATCCGTTTAAAAGGACATAACATAGTCATAGTAGGTTACAGTATGGAAAGTCATGGCTGACAAGTTAAGAAAAGCATTTACAAAAATTATTCTGAAATTGATGCATCACTTTTTATTTTATATATTGATTTCCTTACTCATTTATTGCTTATTTTTGAGGCAAGGTCTGACTCTGTAGCCCAGTCTTGTCTGGAATTTACAGCAATCCGTCTGCCTCAGGCTGCAGAGTAATAAGATTACAAGCATGAGCTACCATATCCAGCTTTCACTTTGATTTTATTAAATTATGCAAAACTAGCACATGTCATCTTCTAACTTTAAGGAAACAATGAAACATAATTCTTTGTGTCCCTGAAAGAAAAATCAAATAGAATATATTGGCAAATGCTGGTAATTGATGCCACAATTTCCATCTTCACCACCACCGTTGAAGCTTCACATCTTTGGCAAAACAGCATGCCTCTCTGAGTCTCTGATTTCTCATGGGAAAATGAAAACAATATATTAATTTAGAGCAATTGGAAATTCTACATGAAATACACAATTAAATTGTTATATACAGGTTTCACAAGAAAAATAAATATTTAGTGTATAATGGCCATTTCATTTCAGAAAAAAATATCCCTTAAATTTTTAGTCTTGAATCTCTCAGATTTACTATACACATAGCCAGGATCTGCCATCTTCTTTTACTGTGTTTTTTACTCCAAATATTAATATTTATACCAGACATCAGACTCAGACAAATAGATATTTTAATTGATCAAAATGATACCATTGATGTTATTATTGTTATACATTAAATATAGCAAAAACTCCTCAACAGAACAATAGTATTTGGACAAATAGCTGCTATTCTTTTTTTTTCTTTTTTTTTTACATCACTGGTTTTTATTTTTTCTAGTTTTATTAGATCCCAGGTGGAAAGAGATTTGATTCTGTGGTTGTCAATGGCTTTGCTTGTACCAAGAACATTGCACATAAAAAGGTAATGAGTTTCAGTTTAGCAGTGAAATTCAGTAGACCATGGCCATGTGCTAAGCTTATAATTTGGGATTTCTTAATTATGGAAGAAAAGGAGATGTTGAAGGGTACCTAACCATGTGTTTGATAGACGTGAAAGTTTGGAGGTTCCAGGAAGACATCCCAGAGCTGATGATGATTTGGAATTTGAATATGGGAATTCACAAGACAGAAGTCAGCAGAGGGCAAGTCAGGTTTCCAGACTGTGGGCAGGATACCAGTATCATGTCTCCCTACACCTTGCCTCCAGGCAGGGTTATTCTGAAAATCTGCATTCCTTCAAATGGCACACACATGGTGCACAGAAATACAACTGAGAAAAACACACAGAAAAAAAATAAATCAGTAAAAATGTATTTTAATGTGATGACCAGTAGATGACACTGAAATATCCATGAAATATCCATAGTGCAAGACTGTCCTTCCCCTCATTCATCTATCTTTCCCTACTCCCTTAAACCTACTGACTGAGAAAGTTTAAGTTTAGGGGTCCACATATTTAGCGAGGTGCCCAGAAAATCGTGTAGCTGGAAGTTTTCTTGTGTCCTACCCAGTCCCTTGGCCACTCAAACCCAAATAAGCATACACAGGCTTATATTATTTTTAAACTATGGCCATGGCGGGCTTCTTGCTACCTAGCTCTTATATCTTGAATTAACCCATTTCTATAAATCTATCCCTTGTCACGTGGCTTGTAGCTTACCAGTACTTTACATCTTGCTTCCTCTGTGTCTGGCTGGCAACTCCTGACTCAACCTTCCGCTTCCCAGAATTCTCGTCATCTGCTCGCCCTGCCTATACTTCCTGCCTGGCTACTGGCCAATCAGTGTTTTATTAAACCAGTGTACAAGGGCATTATCCCACAGCAATACACTGTGCTTTGAGAATCAAAAGCCCTCAGAAATTCAAAACCCATGGTGGGAAATATAGAACTTCTTGTTTCCTTTAGTATTGTCTGACATTGCAACATTTTACCCTTTTGTATCTTGAAATTCCCAAACATTCAATTATCTAACCTAACCTCCTATCTCTGTGATAATGCTCAAAAGATGCCTTGGAGCTGAAGGTAGAGGTATAATGGGTGAGAAGCATAAGAAAACAATAATGACAATTGTGCAGGAAGACAAGTTGTGGAAAAAATAGCTGGCTTTTAAATATAAGTAATATTTGAGGTTGCAATACTTATGTGGTTTTTTTGTTGCTGTTGTTGTTGCATTAGCAATATACCACCTTGGTTAACGATACATTTAGTTATAATCAGTAATTAATGAAAAATCAGGCCAAGAGTTTGAAAAAAGAGAGAGTCTATGGAACAGTTTGGAAGAAGGAAAGGAAAGGGCCAAATGATGTAATTATGTTGTAAATTCAAAATATAAGAGCAATAATTTTTAAAACAGACAACTTCCAATCCTAGCTAGAATCTTCACATTCTTCTATTCTTTAAATTATACTTCACTCTGCTGATAGAAGTAGAATTATTTGCTTTTTTCCCTCAAATTAGTCTTAAATGACTCATTTAAAATTGTTTTGGACATAATCTGTGCATCTGCACAAATGGCATTAATAGACAATGTTCAAAATGTGTTTGTCTACCTCCTAGACAGCACAGCCACCCCTTTATGGAGTTAGCAATTTACCATAAATGCAAATCGAAGCCCCACGAATCTGTACTCATCAAATTCTACACTACAAGCCTGAGTTCAGTTGGTCATTCCCTCATTTCCACACACGTACTGACTGCTAGGCTATGCTCATCTGTCTTTTCTAGTAGTCTCTTAGTGGCTAAACGATATGATCTGGAAATAGAAAGTGATAGTTCCCTAAGAGTCAAACTATACCCTAAGACAGCCAGGCACATATAACTCTCCTTTCTGGTTCTATGAGTGACTAAAATAAGCAGTTTCCCTTTACAAATTTCACAGAGAAATCCAGCACCATCAATGCCAAATAAACACACTAAGATCAACCCTCTGCTGTCTTCACAGTGAGCAACTGAACTAAATTCCACCTTAGGAATCCATTGCCTCATGTTGCTTTATATATATATATATATATATATATATATATAGCTTTTCTTCTCCTTTTATTCTTTGCTCTCAAATCCCTGACTTGCCCTCTCATATAAGATGTCAGTACATCTTAATCTAGCCTAAGGCTCTGCTTATACAGAACCAAGAGTAAGTAAGATACATGGTAAAAATAAATGCAATCCATACAAAAGTACACAAAAAGTAAAACCTATGCCCTGAATCTTCATTTGCTACTATCATTACCAGTTCATAGTTATGAATACAAGCATATATACTGAATACAGTATAAAGTTATTTTTATACACATGTATTAATGTGTCTTTATTATAAAAATTAAAGCAGTAAATAACCCATCATACCTTACATTTCTCCAGAGTAAACTTTAAAAGTATGAGTCAACAAATGTTACTCTAAATGTAAAAGATTATCTTTATTTCTTCCTGTCCTCAAAAAAAATCTTCATATTCCTGTAACTGAAGGCCCTCCCCAGTTATACATAAACCTGAGTTTCCTCATCCTCATGTATTCCTTTGCCCCAATGTACCTTTTATTTAGTGATACTCCATCTCTTTCTCTTTCCCATATAAGTAATGTTTCCATGCCCTGCTGTTTCATTTGCAGAAAATATTCTTTAAATGTGTATGAATCATCGATTCATCATGTTAACTGATGACTGCAGTTTGATGTTCTATTAAAATAGTTTCCACCTTCTCTTTTTTATGTCGTTAACTACATTCACAGCTGTATGTGTATCTGTTTTGGAAAGAATCTGATAATACCTTTAAAATGACAGTATATTCTAATAGGTTAGGCATAATGCTTGCACAATAATCCAAATAGCCAAGCTAAGTAAAATGATAACTTTTATACGAGTATAAAACCTTGGCTCTAAAACAGCTTGTTTCTTCATTACTTGCTCTTTTCAGGTGATTCATTTCATTCTTCCTTTCAATTGTGCACTTCATGACTGTCTTTGCTAGGAATCTGATAGGTCAATAAGTGAAATGTTAGGGAACTTCTTATTTTTCAACTTTTAATATATGGCACACACGCACAGCAAAAAAGAAAGAATGGATGACTCACCTAACTTGCCTTTTCTACTACTTGAATAATGAACCAGCAATATATATTGAAAAAACTTGAGCAGTCTTTAACATCCTGTTCTTTCTCTATTTGTATCTACAGTAAAATACTAACCAGAAATTTGAAGAAAAGATGATGTGGTATCTATATTAACTTATTAAAACAAGATGAAGTTTTTAGTCAAAGTTGTTTAGTTATTCCAACTTTGTTCAGATGAAGAAGAAAACAAGGCTTTGAGTTTCTTGAAAGGAAAAAGTTATATATGCATGAAGTATCGATTTCTCCTTCTTGACCCAAGTCATCCAGAATGCCAACATTATATAATGCATCTCCATCTGTTCATAATGCATTAAAGAGCATCCTAAATTTTTTCTCGTACCTGAACATACTTTGAAATGAAGTTGTCTCCAAGTATACACTTTCTTTAAAAAGCTTCTTTGTTTTTCTCTCACACATGTTTCCATGTTGTAACCTGTTACAGGTCATCAAACACTCCTCTGTCTTTCTCTATAACTAAAATAGATTGAATATATGCAATGGAACTTCTGTGAAAACTGGTTATTAACTGTTTACTATATCTACATCATTCTTTAATGAAATATAGAGTAGTAAGAGAACTGGTAAGACAGCTCAGTTGATAAAGTATTTGCTGTACAATAAGATCAAAGTTTGGATCCCTGGAACGCTTGTAATACTAGATGTAGTAGATGCATAATCTCGTTCACCTACAGGAAGATGGGAGGCAGAGAAAAGTAAATTTCCAGAAGCTCGTGAACCATCTAACCTAATGTATATAGTGGTGTACAATCAGAGACCCTGCCTCCAACAAGGTAGAAGACAAAGGCCAAGACCTAAGATTGTCTTCTAACTTATACACATGAACCATGGCACACAAATGCCTGTACTAACACACACAAACACACATATTTAAATACACATATATGAACTCACATACACATGCCCCCAAATAAAAGAGTTTTGAACCAAAATTCAAATGCTAATACTCATTAAATGAAGCCTATGAGAAGTTATAATGAAAACTTACCTGCTTCACATAGGAATATATTAAACAACATATGGCAGAGGCTCTATGTTTAAGAAAATGCCTTATGCTTGGCAGTTAGCAAGCCAAATAAATTCCAGGGGAGTTCTTGGGTTAGTTTTACTCATTTGTTATTGTAATGATAAATTTTGATAATTTCAAAGAATACTAGAGATATTTGGACATGTTTCCTAGAAGCCTGGCATATTGTGCTCTCTCATGCACCTTACACAGATTTACTTATTATATACTTAGTTTTAGAACTCTATAAATCTCTGAAGACTGGTGCAGGTGTGAAATATGTGACATTCATGGGGCATGTGTAAAACAACATCGACTCATTACCTGGATAAACCTTTGCTGTTTGTACTTGCAGATTCAGAAGAAAATAAACAAGACAAAGATTGTGAAAGGACATGTTTAGAGTAAAATTAAATTCAAATAGAGTGTTCTCTAGATGGCTTCATAGTAAGGAGTTAAAGGAATGCACATTTACTTGTAACCACAAAAATAAACCATGGGAGAACCAGCTCATAGTTTTCCAGGAAAAGTAGTTGCGTTAACTATTTCTTAGAATATAGAAAAATCTTTTAATCTTTATTACAAGAGTATTGAATTAATTCCTGACACTAACAGTAAATTTTCCATTCCTATTTCCATTTGATACATAATTTTATATGTCTATGGAATGGAATGTGATAATTTGATATGTGGTATGTAATGTTTCTAAAACTTCAAACACTTGGGGTTTTTGTTACAGAAACATTACAAAGCTGGATGTAAAATATAAAGTAAAATATAATTAACTATATTAAACACATTGTGATATAAAACACTAAAACTTAGTCTTCAATGTGAGTTTTATACCCATTTTCAATAATTCTCTATATTCACCTCCTCAACAATTCTCAATTGCCAGTAATGACTGCTCTACCTGTACATCAATGAGATAAAAAGCTGTAGCCTTTGTATAAGAATATTCGAGTGAGAACATGTCTTTGTGCAGCACCAGCATCTTTATGTCCACTTCTTCCTGTGTCCACATTTGGGATTTGGGGAAAGGAAATAGAGAAACTAAGAGGAAAATCTATTGGAAAGTAATGATAAGGAATTTAGCAGCATGGAATAAAAGATGCAAGTATACTGAAAACATAAAACTATTAACTAAGTCATTCTCATTAAAGATGGCTATCATTAAATAACATCTAATTTGATACATGTATTTTTTTTTAAAATCTAGAGAACTGATATGAAGAATTTTTCTTCAAATTGTTCCCGTTAAACTTATCTTATCTGTTTTCTGGCTATAATTAAGCATAAAGACAATAATTATTATTGATAGGGTGTTGATATTTCATCAGGAACCATGAGGCATTTTTAACATATCTCGTTAAACTCTTCTAATCACTCTTTGACATAAGTACATTGAATGATCCACAGTTCACAAGTGTAGAAATGGAGGTTCTGAGGGAATAAATAATCTGCCTGAGGTCACAGAGCTAGTAAGAGGCACAGCTGGAATTTGAATCTCTGTCTCTGTGTGAGTCCAATAACTGTGTTAACTGCTATAGTACTTTAGGGCCTTTTTTTAACAGGGACTCGTGTATCTTCTGTGTATATTTTGAACTGGGGGAGAAGTAAATGATACTGAGTGTGAATGTTGGTTTCTTTATGACAATATGGATTAATTCATAGCATAGCCATTGTTTTTATGTCTTTGTGTCTCATGAGAAGGTATTATAAATTACACACCAAAAAGCGTGAGAAATACAAAAATGAATAAAATACAGTGTGAGTATTATTTCTTTGCACATTAGTTTAAGAGAGATACACTTAAATTGGTGATCACTAGTCCCTGTGGTAGGTGCCATAGGATATAAACACACAGTGCTGCAGAGCAGACAAGGGGAACATGACAGCTTGCTGGCTTCACAGAAGGTATCTCAGAAGTTCAATTAAAATGTCAGATGGAAATAGAGACAAAAATCAAAAGGAGTTGCGGATAACAGGAAAAATGACTTTATAGGCAGAAGATATATTATGAATAAAACCCAAAGGGAGAGTATAACCCATTTAAGGAACTGCCAGTAGTTTGATAAAACTACTAAAACAAAACTGCCCAGCAGAGCACATTGTTGGAACTCATCTATTTAGTATCAGGTTCTTAAACACTGTGATCCACTGTCATACAGCATATGTGCATAATATGTGCATATATAATCCAATTTGGGCAAAAAAGGAACTATGAAGACATGGCATAAGTTTGAATTGGCAGTCAGTTTGTGGCATGCTGAGGAGATGATCAATAAGGAGTGGAGAAAAGGCATGTAGGTTAAATGACATGATAGTCCTTCCTCTGGGCATTTCCATGTTAGCATTGGTGAATGCTAGGCAAAATTACTTTTATTGTGACAGTTCTCCAGTACACAATTATGAAAAGGAATTCTTCAGCATGGAATCTTGTAAGATTTTTCTGTTCTACTCAACAAATGCATATAATCACCTATAATATGCAAGATACTGTTTTAAGTGCAGTAAATACCTACAAACAGAACACAATGTAGTAGAGGGGTAGAAGATGGTAGATTATTAAAAGCAGGATACAGAGAAAGTATTTAAAATGTATACAAGGCTACATCTCATGTCTATACAAAGACATATGCATTGATCCATAAAAGAAATATATCATCAATGAGTAGAATTTATAGGAAAATTGTTTGACCTGTGTAATTAATAATAAAAAATAATAGCTGGGCAACAGTGGCATATGCCTTTAATCCCAGCACTCAAGAGGCAGAGCCAGGCAGATCTCTGTGAGTTCGAGGCCAGCCAGGTCTACAGAGCAAGATCAAGGACAGGCACCAAAACTACACAGAGAAACCTTGTTTCAAAAGCCCCCCCTGGAAAATAAATAAACAAACAGGTAAATAAATAAATAAATAAATAAATAAATAAATAAATAAATAAATAAATAAATAA